>JBDJHY010379645.1:0-29020 GCA_039654485.1 Withania somnifera | reverse complement strand
GACCCTAGTGTATGAAATATAGTGTTCGACCTTTAGTTCTCATATTTGAGTCCCCTTTATGGAAGATTCTCATCTTTTTGGGTCTATAAGTCCCTTATTCAAGAGTATATCCCTCTTACTGCTTGGAGCCATAGTCACTCAACCCTTTTTTGTCTTGGAAAATTAAATTCAGTTGTGGATGGGAGATTTTTCTTAATTTTTCAGGTCCTATCATCATTTTATTTATATTACCAATAAGACAATTACATATGCACTCAAGGCATTATCCTTTTACATAGTTGGATACAAAAATAAAAAGACGACTCCACCCTAAAGGCACTTGATGCTACCTCATTAAAAACCTTTCCAAAAAAACTCTTTGAGGGATAAATCTAGTTGAAGGAAAAAAATTATGTTTGTATCCTTCTGGGGCCTTGTTGTCACCATTTGCCTCTAAACCTTATTCGCACCTGCTAACTCCCTGAATATATCCTTCGCGACTCTCTTTAGAGTAGGATGTCTCTTTGATGGTGTAGTTGTACCAGGCTACCTATGTAAGTTCAGATCAAGGAGAAAAATAAGTCAGAAACTAAGAGAAAGAGAAAAATAAGACATACCTAAGGTTTCATATCGAGGTAAAAATGATAAGCTTATGATTTATCAGGAGAGAATGGGGTTTTTGTAACTTATTTCCCTTTTTTTATCTAGGTTATTATTATTGGAAATTTGAAGAAATCCCCTAAGGTTTCCATCATTCAAAAGGGCAAGAATTTCATTCCTAATGTGACGTCAATCCCCTATTCTATGGCCACAGAAGTCGTGGTAGTCATACTTCTAATGACCCGTTTGATAATTTCCTTGATTTTGAGTTTTCCTATACATAGAGATGTTTGGTTGTTTACCCAAGTTGTATATGAATTGCTAGGACCGGTATCTCGGTGCCCTGGCAGCTCATCTGCTCATTATCTAAGTTTCCTTATTTTGAAGTTTCAATTTTGAAACAGTGGAACTCAATATTGAAATTGTAGTAAATGCACTCGTAATCACATTTTGACAATTCCATTAGCTCCAAAATGTTGGATTTGGTCTTAGTAGACCTTAAGTTCATGTCCTGGGCTTTTCATTTTGAGATTGGGTTGCTTTGTGGAATTTCAGCCCAGCTGAAACTCATCTTGGATATTGGGTGGTCTTTTGATGATCGGAGCATCAGATCAGGATTTTAATGATTCCATTAGCTTCAAAATGTTGATTTTAGGCTAGTTGATTCTTTGTTTCCTTCCCAGGGTGTCCGGGCTTATTTTGAGTGGGTTTATGGAAAGTCCTTAGTTCGACTCTTTTTTATCCTTTTAAGTTTGGGGTTTTTTCACTTAAAAGGCCTTGGTTGTCCATTTTGCCAATTCTTTTGAGTACGTAGTGTGTTTTCCACCTAAAATACACCTTTGGTTTACTAGAATTAGACTCAGATGCTCATTTTAGACCCCTTGGAGTTTTCCTAGTTTGCAAGGTGTTGTTGTAGGTCACAGATCACACCTGTAGGCTTTTGGCCACCCTGGTAAGGTAGCCACTATGCCCAAGTAGCTTCTCTCGTAGGGTCTCTCCAGCAGCCAAAAGAGCACCCCTACAACCTATAAATAGGGGCTTTCCCCTTTATTTTTCAAGCTTTCTCATTTTGTTTTTTTACCTTGTCTTGAGTGTGTGAGCAGGGTTTTGAGGGTTTCAAGCCGATGGAAGTTATGGGGTTTGCCTATATGATCATGGGAGTTCGTGGTACTAGGTTTTTTGGGTATTTCTGGTTATTTATACTTTTCATTAGTTATGCAAAATGTTTTTAGTTCCATTACTTTAAACCTTGTTTGGTCCTTTGATTCATTATCACCTTAAGCTTAAATTTGGAGCATGAGTCCCCTGAGTTGAGGGCTTCATGCTAGTATACTTGGATCAATTTTTGTTTATGGGGCCAAATTTTCAACCCGGGTTGCTAATTGCAACATTGATCCCTGAAATTCATAATTTGTATAGTTTTAGGTAATATCGACTTTGTTGGAGCTTCGGGTTCACAGTATGCATACTTCGGTGATTTTCTCCAGCTTTCAGGTAGGCTAAGTTTATTTATGTGCATTGTAGACTAGGTTATTATAGTGTTTTTGATATGGCTACTGTTATCCTATTGGATTCTAGGGCCCCGTGTGAGGGCTTAGAGGGTGTGGAGTTATATGCCTGGGTCCTAGCCCACCGTATGGAGGCCATATACCCTGGGAGCTGTTTTAGTTATTACGCGACGAGTGTGATGAGGTGAGTTCTTAGCTGGTGGCCTTCGGCTGATCCTAGACTCCGTTTACTTTTCATTTCCATTATGATTTGTAATATTGTTGTTATTTTGTATTGAGACTCCTATATATTATTTATTGGCTGGTTATTGGCACTGATAGGGGGCAAGACCTGGGGTTTTGGTATTATGAGGGCAAGGCCCTGATTATTGACACTAACAAGGGGTGTATGTCTAAGATTGGTATAATAGGGGAGAGGCCCCGGGTTGTTGGCACTGGTAAAGCAAGGCCCTGGTTTTTGGTACTGAGGATGATACTCCATTTTACTTTCCTATACCCCAGTGTGTTTTCCACATTATGGTGTGTGCCCATCAGGCTTAAGGGGGGAGTCACGATGGGTTTTGCTGTGTTATTTGTGCTTATCGGTGGGATAGGGTGTCAGGTAGGTTTTATGTGTTTACTTTCTATTCCATACTTAGTTGTATTCTTCTATTCAATCTTTACTCATGGTACATGCATATGTGTGGCATTATGATTTGTGGGGTTTGGGTGAGCTAGAGCATAGGTACGTTCCCTTACTTTATTTTTGGGTTTTTGAATACTGACAACTGTCGATTGTGTTTACCATGTTTAGATCATGTAGACCTGTACTTGCATGTCCGGTTCCTTACCTTTCTTTTTATCTATTAGTATTATTGTTTCTCTACTGCTATTAACCTATTTTACTTTCCTCACCTTTATTGCTCGTATTTACTTTAGCCCAGTCGGTCGATGATGCCTACTGGGTACCTTGTTTGGTACTCATGCTGCACTTTTATACCTTTTTCTATGGTACAGATCCCGATAGGGGTTGTCGGAGACTTCGTGATCGTGCAGAGTAGATTTAGCTGATTGTGGAGATTATTATGAGCTTTGTCATTTGAGCCAACCATGGTTTCCTTGATTCTGGCTTGCTTTATTCTATCTACAATAGGCCCTGTATTGTATTAGGTTTTTTAGGAGCTACTTTGTATTTTGTACATTTTGGTTATTCTGTATAATAGCTCCATATGCCACTGACACTAGGTTTTAGGATTTTGGTTATGTATGTTTTCCTTCTAGATTTCGTTCTTTATGTATTATTTATGCCTTCCTTTGCTACATTGGATATTTTGAAAGCTTATAGCCCATTATGCATAGCTTCAGGGTATAGGGTTAGGTTTGTCTACAAGAGGGTTGTAGACGCCATCATGACCTGAGATTTTGGGTTGTGACAATTTCATAAAGTTTTATCTCACATATTTGGGTCCAAACAAATAAGGGATCCCCCTTAATTTCTCTAATAATTGAGATTAGTTGAGTCAGGATGATGGCGAAGAAATTCTTTAAGAGTGATGAGATAGTTGTCCTGGAGACCTTTCTTGGTTAGTCCATGGTGGCTCTCTTCTCATATTGGAGGAAAATCATAGTTCCCTTTTTTAAATAGTGAATATTGGTTCTGATAAGACTAGCTTGATTTTCATTCCTATCAAGAATGGATCTTATCCTGTCTTAGGTTAATGGCCCATTTGATTTTTGCAATCTTTAGAACATTTTAGACTATGAGTACCTTACTATGTGTCTTATATCAATCATCTTCTATGCAAATTTTAGAATCTTACCAGTTATAGACATTGGCGCATGTTGTGTCATTAAACACAGTAAAGTTGTCTTAGGTTTAAATGATGCCTTGATCTCTGGGGATTCAAACCCTTGGTAAATAATTCCACCTCCTATTCATCTCGCACAATTGGAAATTGCATCCTCTCCCTTTTTAATCTAGATATAAACTCCCAAAGTAGTTTTATGTTTCCCTGTTTTACCTTGAAAATATCTTCCTTTTAGGGTTGTACTCTCTTTTCCCTACCGTGTGCTTTGATAAAGTTGTAAGCATCTTAAAAGAACGAATTGAGTTCTCTATGAGAAGAGAATACCAAACTAGATCCCCTCCTGATAGTGTTTCTCTAAATTTCTTCATCATAAAAGACTTCACTTCTTCCTTTGTCAAATCATTTCCATTTACAGCAATAATCCAGAACAATATATGCTCCTATAGGTCCTTGTTCCCGTAATACTTGGTAATATTAAACATTCAGAAACTCTTGGTACAGGATGGGTTATTTCACATGCCATATATGGTACCTTTGTATGAATGTTCTATTGCAACCCCTTTATGATCGGGGAGCCCCCGGAATGTGGTTCATTTGGAAGTTCCACTCCAAGTACGGAGACTTCATCTCCTTTCTTAGCATGTCCGCTATGTTGCAGGGGTTTCTTGTTCCACATTAGTATTATTTATTGCTCTTGTCTTTATAAATGTAGTTTATTTCCAAGTATCTTTAATGTTTCAAGTCTCTAGTCGATATTCCTTGAGGTATTAAAAGTACCTTCATCTAAGTTGTTTTCCTATTCATCCATTTTCTTCTTCTACTTCTTTACTTACTTTGTTAGCTCCTTCTGAGCTTCAGTGAAACTTGGGAGAATTTCCCTAAGGTTCTCCAGACTGACCATCGTGTGGTTTCCTCTATTTTCTGCTTCATCTATTGGAAAAGACCTACAAGCCCTCTTTTGTGTATTCATGTTTATCATTCCAAAATGCTGTTTTTTTTCTATCTGAAGAGCTGAGTCTTTGTCGGTGTCGCCAGGATGCATTCTTCCTATTTCATTGGTTGCATTGTTATATCCCAATCTTTTCTGCGATCTTCTTATTGTTGTTTATCATTTGGGTTACCTGCATTGCTCAGATAATCGAACTAGTAAGTTAAATAGAGCTGACTCTACACACAACTACTCTCTACCCTAAGGTGGGTGCCAAATTGTTAACTCTAAAATTGGTATAGTTGAATTCGTATAAGGTCAAGAGAATGAGTGTTAATAATGTAACACCTTGGAGTCACCCCCTGGGAGCAACAAGGCATCCTTGCTGTCGAGTTGCCTCTAAGAACCCTTGGCTCATGCATTGATCTAATCACTCACTCATCAACGGAAGCGTAGAGTAATAATAATGTCTAAGGTAGTGGGTCATCCACATATCAATAGAAATCATTCAATAATAAGGATAATTGCAAATTGAATACCACTATATCAAATATCTAAAAGCCTCTAAGTACTAAAATAGTAGGCTGCTAAGACAAGTCCCCAGCTAACTCTAGAAGGAATAAAACAATAATATCAAAAGGATAATCTTCTCTAAATAAATAAACCGATAAATAAAATGTTTCAATCCAAGGGAACTCACAAAATCTCTAAGCATCTAAGGATAGTAGATTCGAAAACCGTGAACTTAAGGATGGCTAGACTAACCTACATGTGAAATCATGCAGTAAAAGAGTATGCAGTCAGTACATTAAATATATTGAGTAAGCAGGAGGAGGAAAATAACATGCAATATTAACATGATTAATATAAGTACAAGTGAACCATGAATGAGCTATGCAATGCATGATCAATTAAAATTTTAAAATCAATTACTCGGGAAAAGAGATGTAATTCTAACAATGCAAGAAGTACTTTTCACTTATAAGTGATTAAATCAAATAATGACTCTTTACCATTTTATGGGAAGTTCATAACCGACATTGTAATGACCCTCAAGGTATTTTTTTTAGTGTATTTTGACCATTTTACCCTTCCCATAGTTTCATATTTCAAACAAAGTGTGATTTTTTGGTTGGTTTTGAATGAGATGGCCTTTGAGTTAGTTTTTGAAGACAGTTGAGTTTAAGAGCCTCAAAGAGTGAAATAGGAACTATAGAGATCATTTGGAGTTTGGGACCTTGTATAAAACATCCATTAGTTTCATCAGTTTCAGAATGTCAAGTTTGATCTAGTAGCACCTTCTTTCCTATTTTAGGAAATCCTTGGTGGTTTTGGGTGATTAGAAGGGATAAAGTTGAATTATAAGTGAAATATACTTTGTTCAACATCAATCTTAGATTTCTCGAGTATAAAATTCTATGATTCTGTAGGATTTGATAGGTGGTGTTTATCCTAGAATAAGGTATTTATATTTTTCATAAACCCCGGTGGAATTTTTATTTATTTAGTTAATAATGGAACCTTAGCTGGTATTAGGTCAAAGGAGACCTTTTATCCAAGTTTTGATGGTTTTGTCGAGTCCGTAATGTCAAAAATAATATAGTTACATATATGGTTTGATTGCATGAAATTCAAAATGAATTCAAAGGGTCTATGTGTAGTTATGTTTTTCCTTAGGAACCGTTATCATTACTGTTGCTATTTCATCCTCAGGGCCTTTATCGCGATCGTGTAGATAGGAATCCTATTGTGAAGGATAGGGTTGTTGTAGGATGCAGTCACTTGGGTGGTATCCACGATCATGTAAGGGTACCTACTAATGCATCTTATCATGTGGCTTTGAGGCCCTGACCGTGTAAGATTATTCTCTAAGGCATCATGATCGTGATGCAGTCACTATTCACCTGAAATTTTTTAAAGTTTCAACTATTTCCCATGAAAACCCCAAACTAAAACTCATAAGTTGTAAAAGTTGATCAAAGTTTTCGAAGATAATCATTGGGTAAGTTTTCTAATCACTTTTCATCAATTCTCCATTACTTTAACATGTTTTTACATCAAAGTTATATGATTTTAAACCCCAAAATAGCGAGTAAAATGATGAACTCAAAAGTGAATAATACTTGGAATTTTATCTATGAAATAAAATGGGTTTCTAATAAAACTTGATATTTAGCTTACCCAAGTGATGAGTAACATATTTTTGTAATAAAGTTATGATTTGACCCAGTAGGCCCGGGGTTAGTTTTTGCATAAACCTTGATTATTTAAGTCTTGGGTGTTGATTAGTGTATATTTCTTATATTATTTATATGGATAACTAGATTACGCTCTTTGAAGGCTCAACGAAAGGGTAAAGCTCATAAGAGATATCTCCAATTCTAAGGCAAGTTGAGGTTATTTGGTTGTTTTATAAAGCTTTAGTGACTACTTGCTAGTTATGTGTAGCTAGGGAAGATTAATTACTTGGGGTTGATTATGGTGATATGTGTTGGATTAAAATAAAGGAATTATTTAATGATGTGACTTCATAAATTATTGCTTGGTTCTATCTTGTAACTAGATGAAATACCATGACTTGGTTGGAACACACTGAGATAAAATTGTAATGAAAAATACCTCATGATAATCCAATTGGTTGAATTATAGTATTTTCGTGAAACCCTGTAGAGGTTAGAATAATATGGGTAACCTGATATTTGTTTACCCCTAAGATTACTTGATTTACTCATTGTACTATGATTTGGAGCCACTTTTCATGCTTACATTAATATATGCTTATCTGTTCTTACTTTGCATGAAAATTGAGTTGTGGCGGTGATTTCGAATGTAGGGATCTGAGGTCCCTTCCAGACACACATTGTTGAGATATTTTAAATATTGATGCTTGAGGTTTCTACCAGGCAGTGATTTATAGCCTGAGGTTTCTGCCAGGTGGTGACTTATGGTATAAGGTTTCTGCTAGACATATATATAATAAACGAACCTGAGGTTTTTTTCTAGGTATTGAGATACGATGTGCTGAGGTTTCTATCGGGCATGTATTGGGAGAGATAGGGCAAGCATGCATCATGATTACTTGAACATTTACATTGCATGATATTCACTTGAATTGCTTCTTACTTGGATTGTCTTCCCTCCCAATTACTTATACTTAGTTGAGATTATTTGATATTTCGTTGATCATTAACTTGATTTATTACTGTTGGCTATCCTAAGGTGATTACTATGGTAGTATAAATGGTGATAGTTGTTTCCTTGTGAGAAATACTTATGATCATACATACCTTGTTCCTTATTGTTGGTTGGGTTGTTGTATATGAATTGTTTGTAGGTTGTAGTATTGGAGGGTGATTGTATGTTAAGGAGTAGTCACTAGGTATTTATACTTAGACCAGCCAAGGATGCTACTGAGTATCATTATATTGTACTTACCCTTGCTCTTTTTGCAGTTTTGTACAGGTGTTGCAGCGGACCAGTCTTGAGCTTCTCTCTCTCTAAACATAGTCGCTTATCCCGGGATCTCCAGAGGTAGTTGTCGCTAATTCGAAGTCTCCGGAGTCTCTTCTTAATACCTCAAAGTTTTTACCTTTCTTGAAAGACTTAGAAATTTAGACAAACTTTCTATAAATTATCATTTAGTGGCTTTGTACAGTGCTACGTAGTTTTGGGGATTGTATACGATGACTTCCGCAGTTTTATGGGCAATTACTTATTCTTCTAGTTAAACCATGAGTTTGATGACCTACTGTGTTCAAAAGGTAGGTTCTATCATGCCTGGATTCTATCATGACTGGATTTTAGGGCATGACAGACATGTAAAACCATGTGAGAAGCCATAGAATTTAGCAAACTACCAGCTGAAAGGAATACTTCCCTCCGCCACAAGATCAGTACCTAACAAGTAACCTAGTAGATCCAACTAATCCAGATCTATCATAATAATTCCTTTTGGGAAATATCTTATCCTATGGTTGACAACATAGTTATGGGATGGGGTCTTTTAACCTAATCCACTTAGTGCTAGTACTGCTCTAAAAAACATAACATTTCTCTTGAACTAGCCTGTTTAAAACAATTTAAGTGAAAACTGATCAAATAACATTTCTTAGACTCTTTGGGAAAATTTCATCAAATCCTTCTTGGTTTAGTAAAAGCATGTTTATTCCTAAAACTAAGGGAATACTTGAACAACTTTCCAACTTCAATAATTCGACTCAAAACCTATTCATGAAACTAATAGTTTTAAATTTAGAACAAGTTAAATTCATGATTTACCGAATCTTGTCTAGAAGTCAATGTAAGCATGAACCATGATATAGTAATGTAAGAATTCTTGAAAATTATTCTATCAGGTAGAACATAGAAATAAAGAAATTCACCACATGGGGATTTTAAGTTAATAATCCTAGCAAGATCCTTTATGAAAATTTAGGGTTGAGGCATAAGTATGGAAGGAATCCCTTGTTCATAAACCCACATACTTAAAATCTTAGAGAAATTCTTGGTATTTGAAGAAGTGGACTTGTCCTTTAACCCTTCAGTGAAACCCTAGTTTTCTTGACCTTTGAGAGAATTGATTGATGTTTTTTTTCTCACTTCTCTAATTTTTTAGTGAATATATGAAGAATAATGTAGTTTAGGATTTTATAATAGGGTTTATTAAGCCTAAAACGATATTTTGAAATTCATTAAAGAGGGGAAAATAACAAAAAATTCCCTGGAAAATTGGAATTAAAATGGGACTGGCAGGTTTACATGCTTTTTATCATGAACCATCATCCGGTTTCACAGATCGTGGAATGATCCGTGGAAATAATCCATGCCTAGAACACTAAGTGGGTTTCAAAGGGTCCTTCCATGACCCATCATCATCTTCAACAATTCGTGAAACAATTTATAGGATCATTCTATACTAAGAAAATTCTTGGGATTTTGAGGAAAATCAAGGACAGTTTTTCATGGGTGGTTCCACAATTCGTGGAACCCTTCCATGGTTCGTGGATCGGCCCGTGAAAACCTAAAAGTTTCAGATTTTGATGAAATTTCATCAACTTTGGTTTATTAGCCCATGAAACAGTTTGGAGGATTTTTCCAGATATTACAATATCTCCTCCTTAGTTATATTCATCCCTGAACAAAGATTTCAGCCAGAAAAAAGGGGAAAACACTAACACATTTCCAGAATGACTCAAAACTAGTTTAAATCATCAATATAACTCATCAAATTATTATTCTACCCTTAACTCAGCTAACCCATATGCATAATTCTTAAAGATTCCAACTACCATGAACGAATCAATTTATGCACAAGTGCTCACATAGGGACCCATGCAATGATACAAAGTATATGTTATATATGATAGACACATGGAGGAAAAGTTGGAATAAGAGTATATTACCTCAGGATGAAATGGAATAAGTTTGGGTACTTCTCCATAATGTATGCTTCATCTTCCTAAGTGGCTCCCTCAACTGACTGATTGCACCATAGAACCTTGACTGATGCAATATCCTTATTTCTAGGCTTGCGAACCTGCCTATCGAGGATCTTGACTAGGATTTTTTATAATTCAAGTTGTCTTTAACAATAATGTTTTCCACTGGAATTATTATGGAAGGATCTGACAAGCACTTTCTCAACAAGGAGATGTGAAAAACTCGGTATACTGCTGCGACCTCTTTTGGAAGATCTAACTTGTAAGTAGCATTGCCAACCCTGTTCAAAATATGATGTCCCAATGAATCGTGAACTAAGATTTTCCTTCTTGATGAAACTCATGACTCCATTCACAAGAGACACCTTCAAGAACACCCAATTACCAACATTAAATTCCAACTCCCTTCTTCTCACATCCCCATAAGACTTTTGCCTACTCTGGGCAGCCTTCAACGTTTCGCGAATAAGTTAAACCTTTTCAGTAGCCTCAATTACTGATTATGGACCTAGAAAACTTGTGTCACCCACTTTGAACCAACTAATGGGAGACCTACACCACCTCCCATACAAGGCTTCAAGTGAAGGCATCTGAATACTAGAATGATAGTTGCTTTTGTAAGCAAACACTATCAATGACTAGTGGTCATCCCAACTACCATTGAAATTAAGTGTGCAAGCTCTCAACATACCCTCTAGAATCTGGATGGTCCATTCATCATAACTATCTTTATATGGGTGGAAAGCAGTGTTGAGGTGAGCTTGAGACCCTAAACCTTTCTACAAAGACCTCTAGAAATGCAAAGTGAACCGAGTACCCCTATCTAAATTAATAGACAAAGGCACACCATGCATACCAACTTTTTCCAGAAGATACAATCTTCCATAATCATCTGCTGAGAAACTAGTGTAAATAGGAGAAAATGGGATGATTTTGTTAATTTATCAATAATCAGCCAAATAGGATCATGTCGTTTCTTAGTCCTCGGTAAAATAGTAATGAAATCCATAATTATGACTTGCCATGTCACACCCCAAAATCAGTGTGATGGCACCTACCTTTCTAACTCGGTAGATAATCCAAACTCATGGTGTAAGATGAAACAAGGAACAATAAATAGCGGAAAGTAATACTGAAAGGTAATAAAGAGTAAATCTCTCACATAAATAGTGCAAAAATCAATTACAATGCCCAAAACCACATAGACACTAATAAGGATTTATACAAAGTCTGATAAAAATCTTAAAGTCTTTCAATAAGTATTACTCTAACATAGAATGAAAATCCTGGGACCGCAGATGAACAACAGCCACCTATGTAAAAATCTAAGAAGCGAAAGTCTGCAAGAAGGAACCACGGCTAATCCGTTGCAGTACCTGCACAACAGTACAGAAGAACAAGCATGAGTATAAAATAACAGTACTCAGCGGCATCCTCATCTGGCTAACTATAAAGAGAAAAGTCAACTCTTAGTTCTCAATCGATCCTCCAAAACACTACAACTTGTAATATAATTTATATACAGCAGCCCAACAACAGTTTATTTCATTAATGAATTCCGCCAGTTATTATTATTATGAACTCAAATAAAAAGATAAAAAATTATATTTAGAAGGCTTGTTCAAAAGAAAAAAAGACGTAGGTGACATAGTTTAGGGATGTGCAGGTTTGGAACCCTATACAAAGGGCTAGCGCTTAATGGCTTTCTCTGATAGAGGCATCAGTTTTTAATCAACAAGGATAGAGTATCTCAAAGCTACCAGTGAAATAGCAATCAAGAATCATTAATAAAGTAGGTACCATCAGTTACTCAATCATGCCATTTCACTGATATAATTAGGCACTAGGTATTTACAAAATCAAGCCCTGTCAATAATATAATTAGGCACTAGTCAATTACACAAGCATGCCTTTCTTAATAATATAATTAGGCACCGGCCAATTACACAATCCTGTCATTTTAATAATATAATTAGGCACCAGTGAAATATACAATCATGCCTTCGCACAATCAAATGCCACATATGAATAATTTCAAGTGAACAATCATCTCATAATAATCATGGGAATCGCACAGTTCAAGTTTTAAAACTAATAATCAAGGCCGCTCATTCTTTTATTCCTATACTTCTACAATCAAGTATGCAATTGAATCCAAATTCTTGCAAAATTTATTATTTCTCAAAACATGATTCAAAACAAATAAGTCACAACACCTTTCATGTATGTATACAATTCAACAATGTCAACAAATAATGCCATTACTCCTACTTATTCCTTTTTTTTAGAGTTAATGTGATAGATAATGTTAATCTCAAAGTACCCACAATCACCACCAAGTCACAAACAACTAACAGGCAAAGTTAACACTTTACAGAAAGTAATTAAACCTCAACTTGCCTTAGTTTTGAAGAATATAGCTACTCAAGTGCTTTTCCCTTCCGGATAGCTTCACATCAAGCTGAATCTAGTCATCTATACAAGAAATATATGCTAATCAACATGCAAAGCCAAAAAATCAAGGTTTATGCAAACAAACAACCCCAACCCCTCTGAGTCAAGATCAACTTTTGATCATAAAATAATGTTACACGTCACAATGGGATATTAAATATTAAGTTTCATCAAAAACCCATTCCATTTCGTTGCATAAATCCCAATTTTTAACCATTTTTGACCTCAACCTTTTCCCCACTATTTTAGGCTTCAAAACCATGAAATTTCTATCAAAAATCATGTTAAAATAATGAGAAATAGATGAAATGGTGATTATGGAACTTACCCAAGTGATTAAACTTGAAAACCTTGTTCTACTATGTCAAAATGGGGTTTGGAACGAGTTTACATGAGAAGAATGAGAAAAAATAATGCAAATTTCTATTTAACATAACCCAAGTGCTCACCGCAATCGCGGACTTTTGACCTACAATTGACCCTTGCGAATGCGGTATCTTACCCGCGAGCACGACCCCTTCCAAACTACACATCCTCCATTGCGGGAGGAACATCGCGATTGCAATGTACAAAAAGATGTTGCTCTGTGAATACAGTCCCACCCCACGAACACGGAGGTCCCCAAGTGACAACAACAACAGTTGTTGATAGTAGTTAAGACAAGGAAAAAATTAACTTCGAAAATCCCCCATCGGGATTCATTCAAAATCTTGTGATAACAAACCATATATACAAATATACTAGATTTTATGTTTCGAACTCGATGGAACCATCAAATCGTGTGATGAGGTATCCTTGACCCAATACTCGTCAAGGGCCCAAATTTAACTAAAATACCAAAATGACCAAAATATCTCCGGGGCTCACAAAAATATAAAAGGTCTTGTTATAGACCAAATTCCACCTCCTGAATTTAATAGAACCATCAAATTTCCGATCCGAGCACTCTACGACCAAATTTTGATTGAAGTCAATCAATTCACTTAAAGCTTTAACTTTAGCCCATCAAAATGATTAAGCACACCAAGGAAGGTCTAAATCAGGAAACAAGAGTGTAGCTAAACTAAACTCGACATTTCAAAGCTGAAGGAACTGACAAAATTCTAATACGAGGTCCTAAACTCAAGATGACCCCTGGAGTTCCTCATTTTGAACTTAAGGCTCCATAAATAAGACTTCTCAAACTTTTCTACCAAATCTCATCCCTCGCCCAACCAACCATGGAACCACACTTAGTTTGATATGAAGGGGCTACGAAAAGGGTAAAAAATCAGGATATACAGGAAAGAAAAATGACCTTTAGGGTCATTATAACATCTACCTCCAAAAACCATGTTCATCCTCAAACATAAGGAAAGAATGAAGTAAAGTCTCAACACGGAGTATGAAGCATAACATATAAGGCCTACTACCGTTCATTAAGTGAACTCCTCAGAGTGGCACTACCACAAGAAAACACAAGAATGAATCTCCGAATCATGGCTAGGAATCAACACCTCACGGATAGCAAATGTCAAACACAACTTTAGCAGACCTGTGTATTCCTACACCTCTATGATGATCAATATAACCAAGATTACCGCATTGACTCAAACCAAACTAGTCATCTCTAAACTGTTAAACCATCATCAAATGGACAAATTTCGTCACTCCACCATGAATTCCTATCCTAACACCATTCAGAAATTGAACACAAAGCTGAAGATCAACTAATGCTCATCCTCACGGTGCATACACCAGTGCTAACTCACATACAATAGCGACCATGTCGACATAATCATTTCACGGTGCTTAACTGGATGACCTTATCTCAAACCAAACCACACACACTAAACAAGAACTAAATTTGTCTAGTTGTCAATACCCTATATGAAGACAGACTAGCCGTCTGGCAAATGATGTCCTCTAATACACAAAACCACTAATAACCCCTCTTTTAAGATTGAAATACCCATTAGCTTCATAATAGGATGGTAACATGACATGCCTAACAACAAAAAACTCCTCAACATAGGTCATAACTAATAATACTGGATCACGGGTACTATTAATACCCAAGAAATCGTGCAACTAGAATGAAATATCACATTGACCACAACATTAAGCCTACCTCACCGGCTAAGTAATCTTACCACAATAAACACATCGACGAGTTCATGTCCTAATCTAGACATTAGTGTACTCTGACTCATATCCAATTAGTAGCTCAAATCTCCAATCACCGAGTTCCACAAGGTGACTGGACTAAATTGGATAACCCATAATGATCCTTCCTTCCTCCACTTATGTCAATTAATCTGCTCGTGCTAAAGATCTCAAGACTTTAGGATACATATCATTGCCTTTCCCATTGTGGCATTTGTCAAAAGTTCACTAAACATCATTACTTTAACTCTGTTGGTGACAAGGTATACTATTTACATATATCCAGATGCAACTTATATTTCCCAGATTCCAAACCATAGGTAAGATAAACTTTCTCATGATCTTTCTAAATTTTCCAAAGTGTCAACCCAATTCGATCCATTTATCTCCTACATCACCAAACGAATGCTACTCAATGATCAACACACCAAACTAGTAGGTATCCATCTTTGCCATATGATGTTTAGATAGAGAACTAAAATGATCGAGATCCTTAAGCTTTAGAAAGTCATCATGAAACACTGGAATACCATCCCTTAGCAAGTAAATGTAATTGATGAGAATGAAATGAACGAAGGACCCCCCTACTGAATCCTATTGGTAGGAAAGCCTCCTTCTAACATAGAATGATAACTCCACCACTCCATGTACCTTCATGATATTCGAGCATCTTACTGAAAAAAGAATGAAAGTAACCCAAGCATCGTCTGAAATTTTTTATTTCAAACTCTAAACGAGGTCAACACAACATCAGAAGACTAAACTACTATCCATAAAATCTGCTAAAAATTGGCAGTCATATTAGAGAAACCCTTAGTTCCAAACATCAAGAGAAAATTGCAATAATTGAACCACTTGTGAAGCACAAAATTACCCTGAAACTTGTCTACATCATCAATCCAATACCAGGAAATCCCACTCTAGTGTTGAACTTACACAACCACCAATACTTGATACATACCTTAACGACTCACCCTCCAGGAAAAATAAAATGTAACTTCACATCCCATTACCACATCAAATCTATATCATCCGAAAGAATTAAGACAAATCATTCACTAACATTCAGCAAGAAAATACCATAGGATTGGTCCACCTGATCCACCACTAAGAATCCACCCATTAGGTAGTAACACAAGTGGTAACCAAGAGATATTTCCCATCACATCAAAATTGGTATGAAGTGTACTAATACATAGAGGAAAATAGAACCACATTTAATTGGTGACAGAATAAGTCAATGACACACTGATGCAAAATCAATCACTGAGGAGAATGGTCAACACCACTTGGTTTCACTATTACAATGAAGGAAAAGCACTCAGAACAAAACAAGAACCTAGTGATGCTCGTGCTAATACCAAACTCGACCATACCTTATAACAAATAGATTTTTCTGTTCATCACATCTTACCAAGGCACCCCATTGGATCAATGTGATTGAACCACCACAGTGAATCAACTACAGGCATGTAGAACAACGTAACCAATGGACAAACCCCACAAATCATACATAATCCCAAGGGAGGTCACAAATACAGTCCCATAAGCAAATGTACCCATGATCAAAGAATGTTGAGGCAAACCAAAACCAAGTCAAAATCATGTCAAAAGTACCCGCAATGAATAACTCTACCTCTAAAAGAACAAACCAAAATATCCAACGCTACCTCATCAACCAAATAGTGAGAAAACCTTGGTACAATGACCAACCTCACACACAAAAAGTACCCCGAACAAGTCAACAATCGCTATGATGAACCTATCCAATAAATTGATCCTCAAACTAGCACATTCTCAAGATAACAAAACAATGCATCCATAATTCCATCCTTCAGCTTAACTACTAGGATTTCCTCCTTAGATTACTCTAGGCATCGCATCTACAGTAACCAAAAATAAACCCTTCAAATCATCCAACTCCCACATATATTTGAATTCCCTCTATAAGAATACCTAATTTGATCACAAACATAATTCCAAACATATTTGTTTCATCAAAAACCCATATATTTCCCATAGACCACTAATTGGAATATAAATACAATGCTAACAAAATATTATGACTTTGGTGATCTTTCAATCATACTCCCCAAACCATCGTTATTAAGAACCCATTGTCTTCCTCTATAACCCTGACATATAACTTTCTTCTTTCCAAAGTGAGACTTTTGGATCCATTGGATCCTTTTCAAAATGAAACAAATATATCCCGGTGATTCCCCCAAACCAATACAATCTCAAGGTTTAGAATCTACATCAAAGAACAACATACACTAAAGGGTAAATGTATCCACACTATGACTCAATAAAGAATCCACATAGGTTTGGCAAATCTGATTCACCACTACAGAAATAACTCCCTGGGTCACATACGACTAATACTAAAGATAATTATATTCCATGACAATATCAGAGATTAAGTATAATAAAAAATCAAATAGGAAGAATAACAAAAGAGAAAAAAATAACTCCAGAAGTAAACATTAGTCCTAATAATATAGTAGACCTTGAATCAGTCACAAAAAACAAGTTGAGGACAACACGAAATCATAACTATAGAAGCCGTGTAAAAAATCTCAGTCTCAGGCCTAACTGGATGAACATCACATTGTGCTCCATTATCTTTGGGTTGATCTGTCTCTCGAGCAATAACTTTTCAAACTGTGGGCTATGGTCGCATGCAAGATAACATGCAACCTGAGAAACCCCCTGATCACGCTATGAAAAAGACCTCACTGAGTTCCCTAGATCACCACAATGATAACAACACTTGAGAGTCACAGACTACTAGATAAGCCTATAAAATCAGGATGGCCACCATGACCCAAACGTCTCTTATGAATCCTTTCTAGAATATGATGGAGAGACTGTCTCATAAGATGACCTAAACCAGAAATGAAACATGGTCTAGGTGTTGTAGTTGGAGCATGGGAATTTTGAGAAGCTAATGGTGTCACTCTCGATACCCGAAGGGGACAATGCCTCATAAAATGCCCATGAACACCACTTCTATAACACCACCTCATCTTGGAGGTCTACTACTGACAATCTGAAGGACCTAAATATACACCATGTCCAGAAACCCTCTACAAGAATCCATGAGAACCTAGCCTTAAACTAAATGAACCTCGTCTAGCATGAATAACCCTGGGTGTGGACACAGTAGGCTAAACTGACCTATGATGCTGAGACTGAATACCACTATTAAGAAATTTGACGGCTTTTGATGAGGCAACTAAAAACTTCCCTAAAGTATGGAGCCTTTTACCCTACAGAACCATACTCAACTCAATCCTCTCAAGCGTACTAAACATCCTCAAAAAGGTATTTTGTAGAAAATATATGGTGACTCCCTCTGATGGAATAGATCATTCTCCTCTCAAAATCAGGCTCCAGAAAGGGTGCTCTAGCTCTCCCTCTAACTAATCCAACTCCTCGGGCTATGCCCCCTCATAGTCCTTGACCTTTACCCCTTCCATGCATAGCTAGTACTAAACAATTCTGATGCTACCTTCCTACCAAATCTATACCCAGTCATCTATAGAGAGAATGCAAAAGACCTTAGAACTCAACAATCTAATCATACTAGAGTAGAATGAAAGAATGGAAAAGATGTTTTCCTAAAGTTTTTTAGCCTCTCGATGATAAGTAACGGACGTCTCCACACCGATCGGCAAGACTCAACTAAATTTGCCTTATGTACAGTGAGACCTACAAACTTAGGTCTCTTATACCAGCTTGTCACTCCCCAAAAAATAGCATGATAGGACCTACTATTTCTAACCTATTAGCACCTATAAATCTCATTTTATAGTACAAAATCAACTAGAATTCCCAAAACAGGTATCACTATACATATCTATAAATAAGAATTTATACAAAGTCTTTCAATAAGTAAAAGCCCTAAGATAGATAAAATTAAAATATCAGGACTATAGATGAACAACAAATACATTTATGAATCTCCAAGAAGTAGAAGTACGAAAGAAGGAACTCTATGAAAACTTGCATGAACATATCCAAATGTTTCTTGAATCTATCAATATTGCGGGAGCATTGGTTAAACTAAAAGACATGACCATGAATTCAAAGTCGTTATAGCAGGTTCTAAAAGCTATTTTAGGAATTTCTGACTCTCTGAATTTAAGATAACGACAGTAAAAATAAAGGTCGATTTTAGATAAGTGATTAAAACCTTGAAGTTGATCTAACAAGTAACCAATCCTTGGAATATGATATTTATTCTTGATTGTGACTTTGTTGGTGTCATTTCTATATAGTGGAATATAAATAGTTTGAGTACCTATAACAAGGCCTATTCTGAAGTCTATCTCCCTGTTAGGAGGGACTCCAGGTAAATCCTCAAGAAAGACATCTATAAAACCTCACACTATCGGAACTAATTGAATATTAGGGGTTTTGGACTCAGAATTTTTGACTCAGACTAAGTGACAGATGCACCCCTTAGAGATCATTTTCCTAGACTTGATTTATGAAATAAACTACCCTTAAGAATAACTATATTACTCTCCCATTCTAGGACAGGTTTATCATGAAACTTAAAATAGATTACTCTAGTCTTGCAAACTACCATGGCATAGCATGAATGGAGCCAATCGTGCCAAGAATAATGTCAAAATCCACCATGTCTAGCTCAATAAAATTAGTAGGAGAGATTTTAACAGAGACTGACACTGGCATTTATGGTAGACTCTTTTAGCGATGATAGCATTACCAACTAGGTAGAAAAAACTAATTTGGATAAGCTTTAAGGACACACTCCAACTGACAGTTAATGAACGGGAAAATAAAAAGAAAAGTAGATCCAAGGTCTAGAAAAGTATACACATCAATATCATAAACCTTTTGCATACATGTAATAACATTAGATAATTGCCCTACTCCTATCTAGAGCCTAATGCATACAATCGATTTTGGTGTTGACCATCACCAATACTAGAAAAACCACCCTGTTGAGCTATACAGGCTTTTGGTACTATTATGGATGAGGTGACTTGAGGTGCATTCTCACCCTACCTGGTTGTGGGGCAGTCTCTAAGAATATGTCCTAGCTTACTACACCTGAAACATCCTTTATAAGGGCACTCCTAAAGTTTTTGGTCCGACTAGTCACACCCTTAAAAAACTCCCATACCAAGGATAAACTCTCTTGGATAATTCTTACCACACTAGGCACAGATAGGGTAAGATCATCCTCCAGTCACACTACCCTGCAAAGCTGATCTTGCTGACTTATTTTGCTGATTCTGAGGTGTTATACCCTTAGTAGGAGCACTTGCAGATAAAAGGAATGGAGCCCTAAAACCCTATTGTTGTTTTCTGAGGTTTCCACTAACTTTAGGCTGGCTAAACTCTGTCAAACTATCCCTTGCCTTCTTGCTTCAAAAAATTTCTTTTATCTTGGCCTTATCCCTTTCTATTACTGTAAGTAGAAAATTAATTAACCCATATCCATACCAGTATCAGAGTTGTTTCCCTCCCTTTCCATACCAAGTATGGAACAATATGAGAAACAAAGATGTCCATACGATTCTACATGTCAGCGACCATATCTGGGGCATACTTAGATAGTTGGGTGAACTTCATCCTATATTTAGCAACCATCATAGAGCCCTACTCTAGAAACAACTTCCTCATATTCTCACGTCTAGTTTCCCTAGAAAAGAGCCTATTCAAGAAACCCCTTTCAAACTCAACCCAATTAGGAGGGGCTGCACCTGCAGTCTATTCTTCTTCCATTGGTTTTCCTAATCTCAAGCCACATCCTTCAACTAATACATGCTTAAATCCACCCTGTCAACCTCTGTCACCCTCATGATGTAACACACCCTCTTAACCTCCTCAATGAACCCTTTTACGCCCTCACTTAACTTAAAACCATTAAAGAATGGGGGTTGCATCTAGATAAAGTCTCTAACTCTAGTCGTACCACCACCGTGAACAACTAAATTGATGGCTGGAGCTAATTCCTGCTGCTGATTCTAGGCAAAAATAGTCTGGGCAATCAAGTGCATTATGTTACAAAGTTCTACATTTGTAATATTCTTTGGTATAGGAACTGGTGGATCCTTCTTCTATTGATATTGATTCCTAGCCTAACGAGTTTTTTTTCTAGGAAATAAACTGCATCATGTTACAAAATTCAGCATTCGTAATATTCTTACGTTTAAGAACTAGTGGGTCTTACTTCCATTGACCTTGATTCCTAGTATGACAAGCTGGTTGTTTACGTGGAGGCATGATCTGAAATGTATAAATCATGAGTCACAAAGGAGTATTGGAGTTAAACTCCAAAGAACGAAATAAGACATAAAACAAACAATAATTTCCTAAACATTCTATAGCCTCTCAGTTATAAGTATGTCTTGGTTCACACCCAAAAAGGAGACTCTAACCTTTGTCAACTTTCAGACATCCTAGGACACTTTGAAACCGAAAGTTTTGATACCAAATTTGTAATTCCCCAGAGTCATCCCTTGGGCGTGAAAAGGCATCCTTAGTTGCAGAGTTTCCTTAGTAGCCTCAGATGAACCCTTGGCTCATGATAGCTCTAATTACTCACTCATCAGTGATGGTTAGAGTAATGATAATCTCTAAGCTAGTGTAAAATATTGCATATCAAAATAAAACATTAAATAATAAGGATAACTGTTAATCAAATACCACTATATCAAATGTCTGAAAGCCTCTAAGTACTGAAATACTAGGCTGGTAGAACAAGTCCCTAACTAACCTTAAAAGTAATAAAAGAAGTGTATCAAAAGAATAATCTTCTCTAATAGAAATAAACCAATAAATGAAATGTTTCCGATCCACAAGAACTCACCAAATCTCTAAACAACAAAGTGTAGTAGATCCAGTTAACCATGAATGAGCTATGAAATACATGATCAAGATGATCAATAAAAGTCCAAGTTAACCATGAATGAGCTATGAAATACATGATCAATTGCTATTTTTAAAATCAATTACTCGAGAAAAAAGTTTTGTAATTTTGACATTGCAAGAAGTCACTTTAACTTTCAAATATAAATAACTAAATCAAATAAAGACTCTTTATAATTTTATGGGAGTTTTTCTAACCGAAATCTAAACCCATTTGATTAGCCATAGAATTTAGCAAGCTACCAGCTGAAGGGAGTACTTTACCTCTCCACAAGCTCAGTACCTAACAAGTAACCTAGTGGATCCAACTAAATCGGGATGTTCATAATAATGTGTTTTAGGAAATATCTCATCCTATGGTTGGCATCATAGTTATGGAATTTGGTCTTTCAACCTAATTCGTTCAATGCTAATACTACTCCCAAAAATATATCACTGTTCCTAAACTGACTAGTTTAAAAAATTTAAGTGAAAATTGATCAAATGAGATGCCTTAGCCTCTTTAGGAAAACTTCATAAAATCCTTATTATTTTAGTGAAATCATATCTAGGCCTAAAACTTAGGCAAATACCTAAACGAATTTCTAGCTTCAATAATTTGACTCAAAAACTTTTCATGAATCAAATGAATTAAGACTCAAACTTAAAACAAGTTAAATTCATATTTGACCCAAATCTTGACTATAACTCAATTTGAACATGAACCATGATATAGTAATGCAAAACTTCATGAAAATAATTCAATAATATTGTGTAGATCATATAAATAAAGAAATTCACCACATGGAAATTTTAAATTAATAATCGTAGCAAGATTCTTTATGAATAATTAGGTTAGGGCACAAGAGTGGAAGGATTCCCTTATTCATGAACCCACATACCTGAAACCTTGGAGAAATTATTGGTATTTGGAAAAGAGGACATGTCCTTTAACCATTGAAAGAAACCCTAGTTTTTATGGCCTTTGAGAGAACCGATCAGTGTTTTTTCCTCACTCGTTTGATTTTTTTAGTGAATAGATGAAGAAAAATGAAGTTTAGAATCTTATACTACTATTTATTAAGCTTAAAAAAATTTAAATGTTACTGGAAAAATGGGATTAAAATTGGATTGACAAGTTTCCATAATTCATACCCGATTTCACGGATCGTGGAACAACACGTGGAATTATCCCATGCATAGAACACTAATGGGTTCTAACGAGTCCTTGAACGAACCATCATCAGCTTTTATGATTCATGAAATGATCCCTAGGATCATTCCATACTTAGAGAAATCTTTGAATTTTGAGGGAAATCAAGGATAGTTTTTTACGGGTGGTTCCAAAGCTCATGAAACCCTTCTATTGTCTGTGGAATGGAGAGTAAAAACCTAGAAGTTCCATCTTTGGATAGAACTTCACTAACTTTTTTTTTTATCCCAAGCAAAGGTTTGGAGGAGTTTTCCAGGTTCTACAATAGAATCCCAATTTTAGATTTGTTTACTCGTGGTATGATGTCACGACTCAAAAGTCAGATCATGATAAAGCCTAAAAAATCCTATTGTAGGCAATCCTAAGACCCGAGCCAGAGCGTCAAGCAAAGAGCTAAGACTTAGGATTTCCTACATAAAGGGTTTCGTAGGCACCATCATGATCCAGCTTCTTAGTCATGACAGAGTGGTATCAGATGTTAGGTTTGTCGAAATCTTAGGCTACAAAAGCAAGTGTCTAGTAGAGTCCCACAAATTGTTGAATAGACATTTGTATCCAATCTTTAGGAAGCTATAGGATGCTTTTTTGAAAATTATCTCTTAATTTATTTTTTGCATGGACTTTCTATTGGTTTCTAAAAAGACTTATTTGGTTTCACTTTTTTTTAAATGGTCGCACGATTACCACTGGTGATAGAGATGAGGATCCACCACCATGAAAAAGGGATCCATCTAGTGGGAGGGGTTTAGACAGATCTTATGAACGAGGACTGGAAAAATCTGTACAACCAGATCCTATACAGTAGATCCACCTCCTCCATAGCCTCCTATACCATCAAATGAAGCTTTAAGAGGGCAATGGCATCAAATTATTACAATGCTTAGTAGGGTTTCCATAAATAGGGCCTCTAGTACAACCAGAGCCATCCCCAATATAGATTCCACTAGTATAGGTCATTCAGTAAATAGCTCATTCAGAATCGTCTAGCCTTACCTGTGATGGATTTCGAAGAATAAAATCTATTAAGTCACTTCATCCATACTACACCACTGAGGTTTTCAAGAGATTCTAGGAATGACCTTCACGCGTTCTTAACTGAGTATGAGTAGAGATTGCAGACACTTGGATTGAAAGATACTCATGGAGTAGATTTTGTTGTTTATCATCTAGAGGGACTAGCTAAGTAGTGGTGGCGGGTATACTGAAATAGTAGGCAAGAGGAATCACCTACAGTGACATGGGATCAATTCACTAAGGCCTTTATTGCTAGGTATGCTCCTAAGAGTGTTAGAGAGAGTCTATGAACCCAGTTTAGTAGTTTAAACTAGGGTTCTATAATAGTCCCAAAGTATGAGATCAAGTTTACTGAGTTATCCAAATATAGGGTTGCCTTGATACCTTCAGAGAATGAGCGGGTCTACCGTTTCATGTCAAGGTTGAGATAAGAGCTCCATAAATATGTACAATGGATGATTGAAAATAAGAAAATGTATATAGCTATCTTATACCATGTTAACACTATGGAAGCAACACCATCGCATGGCCCAGAGGGGAAACAATAAGAGGCAGCACCATTAGGGCGATCATAGTGGCATATGGTCTACAGGTATATGGTATGATAGTCATGGATCTCAATAGAAGTAGATCCATCAGGGCCAGTCCAGTCGACCACTTCATACCTTACTTTATTTGAATGTCCAGAGCCAGTCTAGACAAAATAGCCTGCTTTCTAGGGACTCATTTTCAAGGGATTATGGGGTGTGGTGGACAAGGTGGTTCTTCTAGCATTTCAGGTCAGGAAAAGTCCTCTTAGGGTTGTTATGATTATGGCGAGTTGGTACACTATGCTAGATATTTCCCTTAGTACAGAGCTATTTAACAAGCAGCTTAGGCAGCTGATCCATTACACATAGTACAACCACCGTCCGGAGGTGGTCATCCAAACACACGAGGAGCTCATGATAGAGGACAGAGGAGCAGAGGAGGGGGTCGAGAAGGAGATAAAAATAACAGTGGTTATCATCAATTATATGCCATACTTGATAGAGCCCAAGTTGTGGCTTTCAATGTTGTGATTACGGGTAGTATATTTGCTTATTGTCAACCTTTTTTGGCATTATTTGACCCTAGTTCTACCTATTCTTATGTATATTTCTACTCTACTTCTTGTTTGGGTATGACTTGTGAGTCTTTATACCTACCCATGAGTGTGGCTACTCCCATAGGTGATCCCTTAGTGGTGGATCGTGTTTATAGATCTTGTGTTGTAAGGCAGATGTTGGACACTCAACTAATCTTATGGCACTTGGTATGGATGATTTTAAAGTGATACTAGGCATGGATTGGTTAACCCTAGTCATGTAATTCTAGATTTTTATTCCAAAATTGTTACCTTATTTGTGCTCGACATACCCCGATGGTGTGATAGGGTCTTACTATCCATTCCCTGGTGCTTGTTATTTCTTATATTCATACTCATAGGTGCATATACATGGGTTGTATTTCTTATCTTACTTACATTCATGATGCGAGTGTTGAGCCCCCTTCTCTAGAGTCTGTGCCCATTATTCATGTGTTTACCGATGTCATTCCTACTAATCTTCATAGCCTCCCAACCAAGTGAGATATTGATTTTACCATTGAGTTTGAGTTAGGCACCAGGTCTATTTCTATTTCTCCATATCATATGGCTCTAACAGAGCTTTGAGAGATTAGTTTTCAGTTGCAAGACTTGCTTGCCAAGGGCTTTATCCGTCCTAGTACAGTGTGCTCTAATGTTTTTTGTAAAGAAAAAGGATAAGATTATGAAAACTTGTATTAAATACAGGTATTTGAATAAGGTTACCATTAATAATAAGTATTCTCTACCCTATATTAATGATTTATTTGATAAGCTTCAGGATGCTTCTGTGTTTCAAAGATTGATTTGATGTTTGAGAATTATCAGTTGAGGATTCAGGTAGATGAAATTCCAAATACTGTATTTCAAACTAGATATGGGCACTACAAGTTCTTGGTTATATCTTTTAGACTAATGCCGAAGCATATTTTATGGACCTTATGACTCGATTTTCAGGCCTTACTTAGACTCCTTCGTGATTGTGTTCATAGATCACATCTTGGTATACTCCCAGAGTCAAAAAAGGCATAAGGAGAAACCGAGAATAGTGCTCCAAACTTTAAGATCTGGGTAACTCTATGTCTAGTTCTTGAAGTGTGAGTTTTGGTAGAAGTATACTGCATTTTGGGGTCATATGGTGTATAGAGAAGGTATTAGTGTTGATCCAGTGAAGGTTGCGGTAGTTTATAATTGGCCTCAACCTATTACTCCTACAGATATCCGTACCTTCATAGGTTTTTCAGGGTATTACAGAAGGTTCGTGCAATATTTTTCCTTGATATCTGCTCCTTTGAACAAGTTTACTTGGAAGAATATTTCCCTTCTAGTGGTCTACAGAGTGTGAGTCCAGTTTTCTAGGACTCAAGGAGTTTCTTACTTTAGAACCAATTTTGATACTTCCAGTCGAGGGCTAGCCTTATAATATTTGTTGTGATTCTTCTATCAGTTTGTCTTGTATATTGATGCAGCAGGTTTTAGTCATTGCTTATGCTTCACATTAACTGAAGGATCACGAGCGTAACTACCCCACTTATGACTTAGAGTTGGCGAGTTAGTTTTTGTGCTTAAGATCTGGAGGCATTATCTGTATGGAGTGCACTGTGAGATTTTTACCAATCACTGCAGTTTTTAATATATATTGATCTAAAAGGAGATTAATTCGAGGTAACATTAATGGTTTGATATTCTTAAGGATTACGAAATTAGTATTTTATACCAGTTAGGCAATAGTAATATGGTTTTAGATGCTTTGAGATGTAAGGCAATTAGCATGGGTAGCCGGACTTTATTATCAATTTTGGATAAACCGATGGCCTTGGACATCTAGTCTTTGGCTAATAGCTTGGTTCGATTGGATAATTTAGACCCGAGTAGAGTTTCTTGATCATGTTGATTCTAGGCCTACTCTTTTTATTCAAATTCGAGAGTGGTAGTATGAGGATAACTCTTAGTCTATTTTTAAGAGTTGGTTATATAGGATGACTACAGTGGGGCTACTGTACACCTCGATGGTGTATTATGAGTTGGAAGTTCTATCTATGTTCTTAGGGTTGGTGATCTAATCCAGATTATCCTTGGCAAGGCCAACTATAATAGATATTCCATTCATACAGACATAGAAAAGATGTGTAGATACCTTAGGTCGCACTATTAATGGAGACATATAAGGCATGATATTACAAGTTTGTATATAGTTCCTGAACTATCAGCGGATGAAGTTCGAGAACTAGAGACCCAATAGAGATTTATAGAAACTCCCTATTCCTGAGTAAAAGTGGGAGTGGATTACCATAGATTTCCTTTTTGGGATTCACTGCACTTCCAGTGACCATGATTGTAATGGGTAATTATGGATTGATTGACCACGTCTGCGCATTTTTTACCTATAAATTCTTCTTGGAGTGCAGAAAGATTAGCCCATATTAACATCTAGGAGGTTGTCCAATTACAAGGGGTAACAGTTTTTATAATATACGATAGGGGTACTCAGATTACATCCCAGTTTTAGAGAACAGTGTATCGAGATATGGGTACTAAGATTGACCTCAGCATGAGATTTCACCCATAAACGGACAAACAGTTTGAGAGGACTATCCAGGTGCTGCAAGATATGCTTTGAGATTGTGTGTTTGATTTATGTGATAGTTTGAAGAAGTACCTATACTTGGCTGATTCCATCATTTAGATGGAACTAATCTAGGCTCTATATGGTAGACATTCCAAATCACTTGTTGGTTGGTTTAGTAGTGATACGACTCAGCCCCCAAGTTCTGATCTGGTTCGATTTTTTTCAAAGGGTTAAACCGATACAATATCAACTTCGTATAGACACATAGTAGGTAAAAGTGTTACACATATCATAGGATTGACCCTTGGAGTTCAGTGTTGGAGATATGATATATCTACGCATGACGCCCATGAAAGGCATTATAAGGTATGGTCGGAGAAGCAAGCTTAGCCCAAGTTCACAGGGCCTTATAAGATTACTTAGAGGAGTGGTGTTGTTGCCTACAGATTGGCTTTACCTCCTGATCTAGATGTTATTCATTCCCCTATTCCATGGATTAATGCTCTGACAGTGTCTGCCAGAGCCTTCCCATGTGTTTCGCCGTGACACAGTACAATTGAATTAACAACAGACCTATGTTAAGGAGCCTGAGGTTATCATAGACAGAGATGTGAGATATCTCAGGTCTAGAAAAATTTTGGTTGTGAAAGTTCGTTGGGCTCTCCGACCCATTAAGGAGACACCTGGGAGACAAATAGAGATATGTCGGCCCAGTACCCTCGCCTATTTGAGCCTTCGGGAATTAATCCATTCTTGAATTTTAAGGGCGAAAGTCCTTTTTAGTGGTGGATGTTGTAATGACCCTCCAGGACCATTACTGTGTCTCTATGTAATTTTTGTGTTTGCCCTAAATCACTTATGGCTTGCTGGGATCGATAGTTTAGTTCCCTTGTAGTTCTGTAGTGTTTATCTTAGTTCTTTATTTTGGAGTTTTAACTTTATAATAGTGGAACTCGAGAGTGATTTCTTAGCAATTGCGCTCAGAATCGAATTCTAGCAGTTCCATTAGCTTCAAATATGGACTTTAGTCTAGATCGACTTTTGGTTCGAATCCCAGGGATTTCAGTTGTGTGTTATTTTGTTAGACGGAATAATAATTAAATTGTGTTTATTTAATATGATAATTACTTCCTTGATTTGATAGAAATTAAATTTTATTTTAAGTATTCCTAAGACTGTGACGATAATTAGGACGTAGTTCTTTTTGAATTATGTAGTCCTACATTTATTTATTTATTAAGAAATTATAAAGCTATTAAGATTTAATGGTGATAATGTGTCTAATTATATTGGAAAATCATTTATCTCAGGGGGTAGGATTTATTAGAAATATTATTCTATTAATTTTGGTATATTTAAAAAGTTGTAATTATTTTGTAATGAGTCTATGCA
>JBDJHY010379431.1:0-13118 GCA_039654485.1 Withania somnifera | reverse complement strand
TTAGAACCGTGTTGAAATAAGACATTTATGATCTAGAGTGTGAAAGATACTCTGGACCCAATAAAATCATCAGAATGGGAATTCGAGGATTCGTCGACCCGATTTCTGCCATGGTCGATAAAATATCAACTTTATTATAAAATATAAAAATGACCTGGAACTTGTGGAATACTATCCAAATATTTTTTATAAAAAAATAATCTCCCAAATCCAATGGATCAACGAAATTTGAATACAAGTGCCCCATCATCAAATATTAACAAAAGTGAAACTTTAGTCTTAAAACTCAACTTTATCTTGTCAAATAGGCTAAAACCACCATGAAAAGCCTAAAATTTAAAACGAAGGTCCTCCTAACCAAATTCCATATTCCAAAGTTGATGGAACTGACGAAATTTCATTCTAAGACTCAGAACTCCAAATGTTGACTAAAGTCAACTATTTTAACTTAAGGGCTTTCAAAACTAAAAATTTCTCAAAATTTCCATCTTTTAGCTTTAGTTTCTAGTCCAACCCCATAAATTGAACAAATAAAAACTAGGGCAAGATGGTAATTATATGACAAAAGTAAAAAATAACCTTCTGAGTCATTACACCGTCCACCATAGAAACTATGTGTCTCCTCGAACACAAAGGAATAGAAAAGTACCTAAATCCTCATAAAGATATGGATACTTGGCACACATGGTAGACTCAATCTCCAATGTAGCCTCTAAAATTAGATAATGCTTTCATGTAACCTTTACCGAGGATATTTTCTTGGACCTCAAATCCTCGACCTACCTGTGTAATAATGCCATAATCTCATCCTCATAAGACAAGTTTTGATCCAAAGTGATAGATTCAAAGTGAATCACATTAGAATTATTATGTATGTATTTTCGAAGTATGGAAACATAAGAAGTAGGATGCACTACTGATAAATTGGGTGGCAGAGCTAACTCACAAGACACCTCACCAAACACGCTTGAAAATCTCAAATGGGCTAATGAACCTAAGGGTAAGATTTCCCTTCTTTCCAAACATTATCACATCCTTCATAGGTGATACTTTCAACAAAACGTGGTTTCCTTCAAAAAACTCTAAGACTCAAACCCATCTATCCACATAACTCTTCTATATTCTCTGGCATTGTCAACAATCTACTACGAATAACCCGAACTTTCTCCATGGCATCACGAAGTAAATTCTTATCAAAAGCTCTCACATCAAATGGATCAAACCAACCAATAAAGGATATTTATCTCCAATGATATAAAGCCTCAAAAGACACCATCTTAAATGATAGAGCGATAGCTATTATTATAAGAAAACTCTCTTAATGGTAAATACTTATCCTAAGGACCTCCAAAATTAAATAAAATAGGAACATACATACCCTTCAATATTTTATTCGTCTACTCAAAATGGTCATCAATCTGAGGATGAAAGGTTGTACTCATATCCAACTCAGTACCCAAACTATGCTGCAAAGCTCGCCAAAAGTGTAATGTGAACAATGAACCTTAGTCACAAATGATAGATACTAGGACTCTATGCAATCGAATAATATAACTAAGGTAGATCTCAGCCATATAATCTACTTTGAAAAAAATGAAATGGTTAAACTTAGTCAAATGATCCACATTCACCCAAATGCTGTCAAAACCACCCACGTGGTAGGTAAACCCACTATAAAATCCATGGTGATGTGCTCCCATGTCTAAGAAGGAATTGGTATCCTTTGAGAAAGACTACCAGGTTGCTGATGCTCAAACTTCACTATTTGAAAATTTATACATGCCACACCACCAATAGTGCTGGTTAAAGTCATGAATACATCTTTGTTCCCCCTTAATGGATAGAATATCTCAAACTATATGACTTTCTTTCAATCAAACTAGTCAAGTCACCTGCTATGCAGATTCTTCCGCCAATCCTTAAAACACCATCTGGATCAAGAAATTCCTCTGCCTATTCTTCAGTATTTAATATCTAATAATTCACAACTTTCATCTTCAAACTCCTATCCTTTAGTTTTATCCATCTAGGAAGAATGATCCTCAACAAAATAAAAAAAGTCACCACTATCTGAAATTTGTTAGTGAGCTAGGTTGTTAGCTAAAATATGAACATCTCTAGCTGAATCTTGTACCTTAAGAATCACTATCCATACTAGCTGATTTTATACTTAAAGCATCAACTACCATATTAGATTTACTTGGGTGGTATAAAATAGTCATATCATAAACCTTTTACAACTCAATCCATCGTTATTTCCTCATGTTTAGATCCATTTGACAAAAGATATGCTGAAGGCTCCTATGATATGTGAGAACCTCAAAATGAACCCCATACAAGTAGTAACTCCATAAATTCAACACAAATACAATTAGCACAAACTCTAGATCATGAGTGGGATAATTATTTTCATGCATTATTAGTTGTATAGAAGCATAAGCTATAACCTTACACTTTTATATTAACACTCCATCCAAGTCAAATTGAGAAGCACCATAACACGGTGAAAGGCCCACCGTTAGTAGGCAAAGCCAATACAAGCAATGAAGTCAATAAGGCCTTAAGAATTTAGAAAATATCCTCACTTTCATCCAACCACTAAAATATAATATTTTTCTAGGTCATTTGAGTCAATAGGGCTTTAATGGAAGAAATCCCCTAAAAAATATGAGATAATATCCAGCTAAGCAAATAAAGTTGTGGATCTCAGTAGGAGAAGAAGGCCTATTTCAACCACGAGCTACCTCAATCTTAGCCAGATTGACCATAATACCTTTCTTGGACAGTACATGCACCAAAAAAGTACAAAGCTAAGACAAAACTCACATTTTGAAAACTTGCATATAACCTCTTATATCTCGACTACTGGAGTACAATCCTCAGGTGCTACACATGATTTCTTTACTCTTTGAGTAAGCTAAGATGTTGTCAATACAAATAATCACCAATGAATCTAGATATGGTTGAAATACCCCATTAATCAACTCCATGGATCATGTAGGGGAATTAGTAATCCTAAATGACATCACAAAAAACTCATAGTGATCATAACGAGTCTTGAAGGTTGTCTTATCGATATTCAAAGCCCTAATCCCTAATTTATAATAGCAAGACCTTAGTTAAATCTTAGAAAATACCCCAACACCCTATAACTGGTAAAATAAATCATCGATCTAAGGAAGGGGATACTTATTCTTCCTATGTTCAGCTACCTATAGTCAACGTACATCCTCATTGACCCATATTTTTTATTCATAAATAGAACAGGATCAACCTAGGGTGACACACTCGGTCTAATAAAGCCCTTATCAATAAAATCTTGTAACTGTTCTTTCAGTTCCTTATCTCAGCTAGGGTCATATGATATGGAGGAATAGAAATGGGCTTAGTGCCTGATTACAAATTTATACCAAAATCGATGTCCTAGTCTTGAGGAACACTAGGAAGATATATAGGACATATATCTAGAAAATCAGAGGCAGCCCGAATAGACTCTAATAGAGGAATATCAATACTGGTATCATTGATAAAATATAAATAGGAGAGACACCCTTTTTCAATCAATATTTGAGAACAAAAGAAGGAAATCACTCTACTAGATATCATCCATAGGAACCCCTACACTCTATCTTTGGAATACCATCCATATCTAGGGTGAAAGTCTTGGCATAACAATCCAAGATAACATGGTTAGTAAAAATCCAATCCATACCCAAAATAATATCAAACTCTACCATATCCAGAATAATCAAGTCTATCCTTGTTTCATAGCCCATAATAGAAATAATACAAGATTGGTAAACCCATTCCAGCACTAAAGGATCTTTTATAGGTGTAGAAATATAAATAGTCATAGGTAAAGAATCACTCTTCATATCAAATCTAGAAGCAAAATAGGTAGACACATATGAATAGGTAGATCCAGGGGAAAATAACATAAAATCAGGTTAACAGTATACTGGAAAAGCACCTGTGATGACTATATCTAGGGCTCTACCTTAGGATCACTGACTAACTCATAGTAACATACCTACACCTCTACGAAATTGAATAAATCCTTTTTCTACAACCAATATACCTATGGCTCTACCATAATTCCCATCTAGAATTCAATCTCCACAACTAAACTCTGCCCCGTCCCAACCTGTAATAGAAGGTGCTGGTGCTAGGGTCCAAGACTTAAAAGAGGGAAAAACCTTCTAATATGATCTAAACCACCATAAGAGTAACATGATATCGAGACCCTAGGATACTAAGATTATCCAAGCACACTGAAATGACTACTAGGACTTGATAACCTCTACTTAAAACTCTTAGAAGCCTGACCTAATATCAAAGGCTCTTGACTAGCATTAACACCTTCCAAATTATACATAGCTGCATGAAATTTAGTGTGATGGGTGACAACCACTCCTAAAAAATCCCCTGTATTTTATAGAAGCACTTGAAAAAATTCCTCAAGTGCGAGGCCTCTTATCCCCTCAATCTCCAAACTCCCCTCTAACAGACTCAACTATATCCTAAAAGGAAACCCCCTTATGGTTTACTCAATAAATATTTTAATAAAGAGAGTAGGTAAAAGCCTACATGAGTTTTCCAATCCTCTTACCCTCATCGTGATTCATCTTTGGTTAGGGGAGAACGCTATGACTTTCCCCTAACTGGTGATGCACCCCGAGGCCTATCTCTGCTATACTCACGAGTTCAACCATACCCATACTTATAGACAATGTGCCATCAAATAGAGTGAGGATGACCACATCTCTTTTTTCATCTTCAGTCTTCATTATCTGACACAAAAAACCATTATGCGAATCCAAATAGACAAACAACACAAGATAAGAGTAAGAATGAAAGAGAAGATTTCATAAATGTTTTGTAGACTCTTCAAGATATGTAATGGACATCTCTAAACTAATTGGAGAGACTCTACTAAAATTTTTGTTGTACATATATAAGCCCTACAAACCTAGTGCTATGATTCTAACTTCTCACGACCCGAATTTTGATCATGATGACACTTGTCCTCAGCCACTTAGGATTTTTTTAGTTTAAATATTAGGCATGGACTTTTTTATTAATTAATTAAGAAAATAATTATTTACATCACAAAGCCATCCTCAATAAGGTCAACCCACAAAATAGACAAAGAAAATAGAAAAAAAAGTACATGTAAAATAATCCCATAACACCTTTAATTTGACCTAAACTATTCATATTTTATAAAAAGGAAGCTTGGCTTTCCTAATTCAGTCTTTCTCTTTCTTGTAGTCTCCTTGTACCGAGCAGTAGTAGCTACCATGGCTTGCATGAATACAAGCTTTATCATTTTGCTGCATGGGTCATCAATCATCTACCTTTGGTAATTTAATACTTTATTTTAGTTGTGAAAGGTATTCTGCTCTCTTTATACTCATCTCCCTCCTGTCTTCTTTTTATTTTCTAATTTGTGAGTTCCTCAGTGTTCTCTAATAGAAGGGATCTTTGTGTCGCATATGAAGTTAGAGGATTTTCTCCTTGGTGCTGTGCATGAATCATATGTATGTGGCTTAGATACTTCTTATTTTTTTGATATATGATCTTGTAGGTTGAGTGGTGATAGAGTGAAACTTGAACTCTAATCCTCCTTTGCCTATGAGTCACCATTTGTACCAGGTTAAGTTCTTCCCATCTGATCTCATCATTCTCAAATTTTGCTAAACCTTTTTGTAGGCTAATACAATCGAAATCTCTATTCATAGAAACGTAAGTGTAATATGGCCCTTGTGAATACATTATGTAGCCTATTCAGATGTAATAACTTAAGCATTTATATTTTTAGTCCTAATGCATGGTATCATCTGCTTGTCCATATTGATATGCATAATTCCTTGAGTTTCTATTTCCTAGAATCCCTTATATGCTTTGCTTCACTTATCTAGAACATTATTAGCTATGAAATTCACTAATTTATTACTGTCTCTCTAAATGTGTTGTATTGTGGCCTTCCTGCTAGATAAAATATTATGAATCTCTTGAATGTGCTCTATTATGTTTGATGGTGGTTTCCACTTTCTTGTGACGATGTTTTATAGTAACAAACAGTGTTTGTATAAACATTTTTTTCAGCTGATTTTTTTCACTGTGTCTACAAGCTTATAAAATTGCAATTGTCACTACTTATGTTTTGGTAGTGTCTTTAATCTCCTTTCCTTCTACAAACACCTTATCCCCATTCTCATTTATAAGGTAGAATGCATATGACATCCTCGTGGGTTGCTTCTAAATGCACCTCTATGTTATATTTCATCCTTCCCTTAGGTGGTAGTTCCCATAACACCTTATTTTTTTACTTTAAGTGTACACTCTTACAACTCCTTTAAAAACTCTAGCCATCTAGTTAAATGAGTACTAACTGTTTTCTTACTTTGAGGAGCATATATAGTATTTTGGTAATGTTATATATGACTCTCTCAGTTGTAGTGATCTTGCCATCATGTTTGTTCAAGTTTTCCTTTTCCACAACTCCCATATTACCATCCTCAGAATAGCCTACTAATACGGTTTGACGCTTTTCCTTTACCGAAGCATACCACAATAGCATAATAATCTCCCCTAAGTGAAAATTTGCAATGTTAAACCCTGCAAAAGAACTAAAGTAGGACCAAGTACTATTGTAGTTTGAGAGTTCAAGACAGGTGACATATTGTTTCTTGGTTTGGTTTTTTTTTAGCAACAACATTTTGATGGTAGAGCTACCCTCCATATCCTTATTTGTATCATCACTAGGACATTCAGTTTTCATAAATCTATCTTGAAAGGAATCCTTTTTACCCAAATCTCCTTTAAAATACTATTTGGGCTCTCTTTGTATATGATATACTCCCATGCTAATTTGACCATAAAATATCCTTTTGACTAAAACATCCACCAAGATTTGTCCAACTATTCTTCATCGGGAGGTCTGATCTTAGTTAGAATATGGTCATTTAGCTCTTGAAAAAGGATAGTAATTATTTTCTCCTAATCCTATTCCTTATTTTGAGTAATTCCTTATACTTTGGATACTTTTATCAATTTGAAAGCTCTTTGGAAGTAAGATATACAAGTCCTAAAGTCTTGTCCAATTATTATACCACCATTAAGGTGATCCCATCCACAGTTGGCAGAAAATTTGGTTTTCAATAAGATCCCTTTCCCACAATAGCTTTTTACATACTTACGAACCATAGTATCCAGGTTCCACATTACCAAGTTCTAATTGATCATTCTTCAGTACTTATTGCTTATGTGGCCACTCCATATTGTGGTTTTTATTTTGAATTCCACCATACTTTACAGAAGAGAGCATAGATGTGTCAGATATGGTTCTAAAACCTAGACCTCCTTATTTATCATACAAACATAATGCGTTCCATCTCACCCAATGCCTATTATTTCCCCTATATTGCTACTCCAAAAAAATTGTGCTATCATTTTCTATATTTGGTTTAGAACATTCTTTGGCTGATAGAAAACTGATAAAAATGTATGGGGATACTCTATAATACATGTTTAATTATAACAACTTTTCCTCTATATGGGAGCATCTTTCCTTTCCAACTCTACAACTTTTTGCTAATCCCGTTCACCAATTATCTATAGTACAATTTCTTCTTTCTCTTATAAAATATTAGGCATCCACATATTGTAATAATCCTCATGGTAATTTATGATAAACATATGATATATTACATTCAATAGCATTTTAGTAGTTTCCCCAAGTCATTTATGACTTATTGGACTAGTAGTTTTTTTCCTGGTGACTACTCAAATTGCCTATTTTAGAGCCTAAAACTAAGTACTCATTAACCAAAGTCAAATTTCCTTCAATACGAGCTAAGAATTAAATTTTTATAGTTTCGTTATCTCCGGAATGACAAACAAAGTCAAGATTGACCTTAAGTTTGTGTTTCAGAGTTTTCATTTGCAATTAATGCTCATTTATGGATTTTAGTTAAGTTTAAGGTCTAAATTAGAGCTTGGGGTGGTATTTTGGTGTTCGCAGTGTCAAACTGGAATTCTGAAACTTCCATTAGCTTTGGAATTGTGAATTCAGGCTAGTTTGACCCTTGGTACTCTTCCCAAGGTGTTCGTGCTTGATTTGAGTTGTTATATGAAAAGTTGGAAATTTACTCATTTTGATTAAGTATTGATTAGGGGTCATTTTAGCTCAAACGACCTTTGATGTCCATGTCATCGATTATGTTGAGTCCAAAATGTATTTTTCATATAAAATACATATTTGGTTTATTAAAATTGGACTCTATTTCAGTTTTGAAATTTTTAGAAATTACAGCTTTGACTAGTGCAACTTTGACTAATTTATCGAACAAAGTTTCGATTTATCGACAGGTATAGATATATTAGATATCCTGCAAATAAATTGGATAATTAGGACAAATTGATAGATAAATCTATAGGTACTGATAAATTGGCTAGTTTTTCGATAAAAAGGTACTTGTCAGTGTTAGGGGTGCCAATTTATTGACACTTTTGGTTCGATAAATTGATACGTGAGACCCTTTTTCTTTAGTTTTTGCTTATTTTTTGGTATTATTTGATCAACATTTCCTTTATTTTCTCTATAAGTTTTGTACGATTTGTCTTAGAACCTTCACCAAACTTCGTAGAATAGTTCCTTGAAGATCTCATACGTCATGCTCACCTTCGATAAGTAATTTTATTCGTTGAACTACATGATAGTTAGAGTTTTCCTCCATTAATTCCCTACTCATGATTCTTGATTCCTTCAATTATATCCAAAGTTATGTGGTAAATCCTTAGTCTTTAGGGATATTATACATCGTAGTAATATTTTCTTTTTTGAATTTAACGTACAATTTCGTAAAGGATGAATCTTTAGCCCTTTTAATGCTTAATCTTCTCTGGGCTGTTCAAGGGCCTTCCCTTACTTGAATTTTGCTCAATTTTGGAGCATAGGTTCCTGGTAATATTGGGAACCCAGGGGCGAAGTTTATTTTTAATTCCAACAAGCAGGCCCCACAGGCTCATTTTAGGCCCAGTCTAGAACTTAGCATAATTTATACCGTTAGTCTCATATTGACATATAGAATACTTTTATGTAATTTTTAGAGAAATTGGAGTTCATTTGATATCAGTCAGAGTAACGTTTGTGAGCTTGCAAAACTTAATTATCGAACGACATGTAGGCTCTGTGAGGCTATCTCTGGATATATAGCTTTAAAAACTATACTAAATAACATTTGCGGGTTGGGTCGCTAGATGGTTATTTTGACTCTGTACCATTCTTTTGTCTATTTCCTCATTTGATTTATACTTTTGCATTTGGATTTATGTGGTGTCTGTGAAGTAGGATTTGCCCAGTGATACCTGTTCGGACATAGGTGGTTTTAATTTCATGAATAAACTTTCTGATATACCGTGCATGCATTACACGAAAGGTTGGGCCTTTAGTTCTGATGAGAGTGCATTGGAGATGGTCCAGTGTCACCACTTGATTTTTGAGCCATGAAGGCTCGAGACTGGTTTGGTAATAATGAAAGATAAGGATATAAAACAATAAATTATAAAATTCTAATACTATTATAAGTACATGACCTTTTAACTGTTTTATAGTTGGCATTTTACAGAGTACCTAGTAATACTCTCTTTACTTGTTTTATCCCAAAATTTACACCCTAGCACCAGGAATTATCATTTGAGTAATTAATTTTGGGACTTGAGACCAACTCCGTTCGACATGAGTACAATTGCTGGCACTTGAATCCGTCATCGTATGATAGTTTGTTCAACTTTTCAAAACTATTACATGCACTAGTTCAGAGGATTGTTGATATAGTTCCCTTGAAGACTTTTGGTGATACTATATATCCAGGCATTGAATGCCATGACTTACCGAGTACAACTTGAAAATGTTATCGATATGAGACATTGGTTTCCAGACTATGAGATCCTTGAGGCTCTGTGATTTGGGAGATGAGATTATGATAACATTAGAGATTGTACGGGGTGACAGACCTCCATGAACCTTGCCTCTTGGATTTAGCGACATGGATGGGGTATAGGACGGAGTAGAGATATACTAGGAATAGTAAGGGTAGCCTTCCATGGATTCTACTTGCTTGACCTACGGGTACCAGAGGAGAAATGTACGAAGGGATGGTTATTTTATGGTGTCTATTTATCTGCACTTGATTTATTTAGTGCACTCCTTGTAGTATGGTGATGCCTATTGTTGAGCGTATTTCTGTGTACGTTGCACTTCTTTTTGGTGGGACTTGACAATGTTTGTATGTATTACTTTAGTACTATTATTATTGCTTAGCTATTCTTATTGGTTACTTGATATTTCTATTACGTAGGATATTGTATGATATATTATTATTCATTCCTTCATCCCTTACTTGATGTTACCGATATACCGTCCATGCTCTTTTCCTATTTTCTTTTGACTTGATTTATTATTGTTATTATTCAGATATACTGCTGCAACGATTCCGAGTATGTTTTCCTTCATTGCCTGAATTCCTAATATGTGATTAGCTAGCCACATATGTTCTACTTGTTACTTGATTCTTATTTGAGTAGCTAGATTCCATGAAGTACTATTTAATCGATGCCTATATTTATTGCCTTTCGTTATTTACTGTTATTATTATTATTATGTGACCAGTTTACCCTTGAAGCCTACTGGGTGTAGGTTTCTTTAGCAACTTATACTCATACTAAACTTTCCATATGTTGATCTGAGTACAGGTTCCTGACATTAATTTACAAATCACAGTTTGTGTAGATTCTATTAATTTTCAAAGAATCAGGGTGAGCCAGGCATCAAAATTTTCTTTCTTCTCTCCAACTTGGTTTTTATCTCCATGTATTTTCGGAGATACATTTGTATTAGACACTAGATTCCATGTTCTGAACTTAGAGTTTTTGTATTACACTGATACTAGGTTTTTGGGAATCGTTAATTTTTTTTACTTTCGTTTTATTTATATTAGCAGTATAGTAGGTGCCATCATGATTCGAGAAATTGAGTCATGACAAATTAGTATCAGAGCCTTAGGTTCATCAGGTACAAAACTAATGTCAAGTATATTCATATGGATTGGCATGGAGATATCCGTTGCTTGTTTTTTGAAGGCTATAGTGACATTTAGGAAAATATCTCTTTCTTTTGAATCTTTTATCGTGCATAAATCCTAAATGGTTTCTTTGAAAGTCTCACTCATTGTCATCACTCTTTTGCAGATGCCTCATACATGTTCATCGGCAGTAAGGAAGACAGCTAGAGCAATCTTCCTCTCAACAGTGATTTTCGAGGTTCCACTCTCCCCCCTAAATAAGGAAGGCCCCGTTAAGCCTGGGAGAAGATGGGGATAAAGAGTAAGGATTGAAGCCTACAAAAGTACCTCCTACTGTCACTAATTCTGAGGTTCTATCTGTGCTTATAGCACCTGTTATAGCACCAGCTGCGGTGTCTATTGCAACACCTATTCGAAAACCCGTCGTAGCACCTTCTCTGGATATTCGTAACATATTATGGCAGTTACTCAGTACCTATGGTGGTCCCCTACTGATGGAGCATAACCAACAGTAGTAGCACCACAACCTACAATTGCAGTTTCTATAGTGCAGCCAGTTCCACCTATTGTTCCAGCAGATATTACCACTCTTGGTTAGGTCTTCCTAGTACCAGTTATTGCTCCTGCAGTTGAATAGCAACAACCATGATAGATTTAGAGTAGAAGCTCATGATTAGATTTCTAAGATTAGATCCCCCTCGATTCGCTAGAGTTCTAGGGGAGGATGGACATGAGTTTATTATTGAGTGTGAAGAGAGGTTGACGAACATGGGGGTGTTGAAGACCCATGGTGTAGCTTTTACCACCTATTAGATTCGTGGTGCAACTAAGAAGTGGTGGAGAGATTTTGTGGTTTGCAGACCAGCAGGTTCACCCCAGTTGACTTGGGTTGAGTTCTATGAGGTCTTTATGAGGAATTTTGAGTTGAGATCCAAGAGAGAGCACCTGAGAGAAGATTTTAGGAATCTTAAGTAGGGTTCGATGTCTATGGAAGAGTATAAGGCTCATTTCCATCAGTTGTCTATGTATGGTCTTGAGTTTATGCCTACGGAGGCGGAGAGAGTCCAAAGATTTGCATATGGTTTGAGAGATAGACTCAGTGAGGCTTTCTAATTATTAGTATCTAATGGTCGTCCATTTCAGGTGGTGGTTGATCACACTAACTCTATGGAGTCCCTCTATCTTGAGTCGCATCAACGCAACGAGAAAAGGTAACAACTCCAGAGAGGTTATAGTGGGTCCTTTTCTTGGGGCTGTGGTTAGTTTCACTATGCAAAGGTCTAGACCAGTAGGTCAGTGTAGGCATCATTACAAGTTTCATCTTCTCTAACATCATATTCGCGAGGGTCTGGATCTTCACAAGATGGTAGTCAGATGGGTTTTGACAGAGGTTCCCGGTAAAGTGGGCCATCATGGATGTGTTTTGATTGTGGCCTTGTCAACCACTATGCCAGAGCTTTCCCTAAGATGGTCACTTCTCATCCTGCTCCTCAGTTTGCACAACCTTTGAGATTAGTGCCTTCATCAGCTAGAGGTAGGACAAAGGGTAGTTATTGTAGTAATGTCCAGTGTGGTAGGAACGGTGGTTGTGGTAGTGGTCATTATAGTGGTGATTTCCAGTTAAATGTTGTTTCTGCTAGACTTGAGGTTGTGGCCTCAGATACTATTATTATAGGTTTGATTTTTGTGTGTTCTATACCTACATCATCCTTATTTGACCTTGGGTCTACTTTCTCGTATGTGTCGTCCATTTTTTACACCCAGCTTGGGGTTGTCCAAAGACGTGTTATCAATATCTATGTGTGTTGCTACCACTATAGGAGATTCTTTAGACACTTGGGTGTACTGAATGGTTTTAGACATGTTTGACTTCTATTTTATTTTGGGCATGGATTGGTTGTCCCCTCATTATATGGTTTTTATTGCTATTCCAAGATTGTTACCATATTAATACCTAGTTCATCTCTGGTTGTGTGGTAGGGTTCTAGAAGTCATGCACCGATAGGGTTTATTTCTTTCCTTTAGGTTAGG
>JBDJHY010379323.1:0-18362 GCA_039654485.1 Withania somnifera | reverse complement strand
TACTCTCTCTATATATATATATAAACACACATATAAGAGCAGCATGGTGCACCAAACTTCCCTCTATGTGTGGGGTGCAGGAAAGAGCTGAAATACAAAGGCTATTATAGGCAGCCTTACCCGCATTTCTGGAGGAAGCCTGTTTTCACGGCTTGAACCGTGACTTGTGGTCATATGGCAGCAACTTTCAAGTTACTCCAAGCAAAACCATAACATAAGTGTGCATTAAAAGTAAAATTGAGAGGGCATTCAAATGTAAAAGGGTAGCCACCTGAGTATTATTATCATAAACAGTAATCCCAATGGACTCAAAAGCAGTACGACGAGCCGATCCGGAATGGGCAGTTCGAATACGAGAAGAAGGCAAGATCCCAGATTTAACCACACCTCTAGCTATGCTTTCCGCCATTTTTCCAGCTCCTATAAACCCCACCTTGTATGAATCGCTTGGAACCGGACAAACATTCGCCATTTCCAAACTACAAAAATATGACGCCTCAGCTGAAAACAACAAAAGAAAAAGAGGAAAACAAGAATCAGAAATTCTTTGAAGCATTTCATCGAACACCTGGAATGCAAAACAGCAGCTTTCCCCAATTAAGAGGTAAAGGATTCAGAAATCAAGAGAAAAGGCGACGGTGACAAACCTGAAATCAGTGAAGAAGACAAGGCAATGGAAGACAAGTAGCTGATAATTGTGACTACTTTGCTAAGTAACTCTTTAGGCCTTATATTCTGCTCAAATTTGCTGTTTTGGTTCATATATTTTACGATTAGGATAGCAAAAAAATGATATTTTATCAACCATGAATTTTAAAATTTATAATTTCAAATATCTTTCTTAATTAATTAACGTGTCTTGATTACAAACTAATTGGGGTTGAATATATAAATATTTTATTATGGGACTTTAAATTAAGGATAATAAAAAAATAAAAAATTTGAGTAGAAGTGACAAATTAGATTAATAATTAACATTTGAATGACCTAGTCATAATTTTTTTTTTCATTTTTATAAAACCCTAATTTACCTAAAATAGAGGAAAAAATAAAACAGTTGTGCTGCGTCCCTTTCCCCTTGTTGCTTGTTGCTGCTTTTCCTTTCATAGAGCCTTTATTGTCGTTGTTGTTGTTTTTGTTGTTGCTGATATATTTTTTTATTTTATTGCTACTTTAATTTACAGAGAGATTTTTTAAAAACGTCATTCGTATAGTATTGAAAGTTACTCCAAAAGTGATTAGGTAAATAAATAATGTTGTTTTGATTCAATTTTTTTATCTGAACATAGCTGCTCGTTTTTTCAAATATTTCCAACAGTAGTAGTTAACAACGACAGACTACAACAGTTGTTGCCAATGAATGTGTAATCTGTCATATTACATATTTGTTAGATACTGCTTCTGACTAACCTGGATAGGAAGTGAACATATATCTAACAAATAATATATCTATTACAACAGAGAATTAACATATTAAATGCATGTTACAAGTAGAATAAAGTCAAAACATGCCTCCTATCTGTTGCAATATAATCTGTTAGTGTTAGATATAACTTCTTGTTCTGTTCAGCCGTGTAACATGCATTCAACAAATAAATCTGTTAAATATATATCCTGATTTCATTTAAAATCAGAATTATATCCGACAGCAACATTTGTGTCATCAAAAACTACACAGCCCTCCAACAGCAACACATGACCAGCCTTCATATACAAGTCAACAAGTGAACTTTCCCACAAAAATAGAACCAACAAAATCAGTTTTTTTTTATCGAATACCCATGTAATAAGTCACCACACTTCAAATTCACACATGCCTTCACCGCGAGACTAAGGGAGCAAAAAGGGTCCATTCTGCTAGCAGGATCACGGCGCATTTCTAAGAATACCGACTATGCTTGTAACGACCAAGATGCATTTGCATAACCGGAAATCATGTAGGTCCATGAAACCTCATCCCTTAGAGTCATTTTGTCAAACATCTGGCGTACATTTTCCAACTGACCCTTTATAACTAACTCCTTTAATTGGGAAACCATGTTTTGCAGGGGAGAATCATTCATGGGGCTCCTGCATTAAGTGATAGTTTCTTTGCTCAACAGCCAAAAAGTCTTGCCGATCAGCAGAGGTAAATCTTGATCTTGTTTATAGTCTTCTGAGATGAAGCCTGATTGATATCATAACAGTTCATTATTAGCTATTTTAACTCTACAAACATTACCAATTTTAGGATGAACTAAGAAGTTGAGAAGCTACGTGAATATATATTTGGAATATTTATTAAAATATTTCATTTTGGCGTATAATCTCTTTTAATATATTGATTCTTCAGGAGTAAACTAAAGTATATATATTATGATGTATAGTTGTATTGTCGATTAATAATAAAAATTATATTTATTTTTTAAAATATCTTTTTTAAATATTCATAGAACATCAAGCAGTGCAATTCAATTTTACTTTCATAATTCAATCACTTGTATTTTTTAAATTTATTGTTCCCCCGATAATACATTCACATCATGAAAGGGAGCAAGTTAATAGAGGGCATGTTTTATGACTTCATTGAATATATATATTAAATTGCCTTTGTCATTACTATGGTAGACTTACATTTAACGTGTTATTTATATAAAAGCAAATTAAATCTTAAATTGATGAAATTTAAACCCAACTTCTTTATTATATGGTGTATTAAAACTCGACATCCATATCTTACTTTTTTTATGTAATAATAATTAAATTCTCATTTTACTCTCAAAATACACATAATCGATAATAAACTTAATCACAATATAATTTTTAAACTACAAAATAATAATCGATTTTAGATAAAACTTTGCGAAAAGAAGCCTCGGCAGAAAAGTTCATCATGAATCCACAAAGAAAATTATATATATGTGGACGAATCAAATATTATATTTTTAACACCATTGTAATATATTTGTTAGTATAATAACTCTTTTAGGATATTAATTGAAAAAGAAGATAATGATTTTACTACTTCAACTTGGACAATTATTTAGTTATGGTATCAGCTTCCCCATGCAAATAACTACTTTCTTCTTTCATGAATGAATATAACTTTGTCATGCCAACGACCTAGACTCCCCATAACTTAGTCCATTGTCTCAGTTGATTAGTCTCATTTATTATGAAGTTTATAGAAAAAATAAAAAGAATTAAGTAGAGAAAAGAAGAGAGAGCTTATTTTTTGTGATGAATGATTTACAATTATTAGAATCCTTTATTTATAAAAAAAAACAAATTCTACTTTTTCTCTAAAACATAGATATTCATCCTAACTTGATACACATTCACTATGACTCAATAGACATAACAAGCAGACATATACAAATATTTTATAAAATTAATAGATTTATTAATAATACAGAGAAAGGATAAATATACTCCAACGGGTGCTCATTGAAACTCATTCTTGTGCTATAGCCGCGAACCACATAGAAGGTGTTAACCGCACTAAGTAATTCTCGTGCAACGAGCTTTGACTGAGAAGACTCTTAGATAGAGGAATCTTCCATATGAAAAACTTCTCACTCAATTAATTTAGTCATCTTTACGGTGCTAATTGATATTTTTGGTACGATTAACTGTTATATATGGTTAATTATCACTTGTTTTTCTTAATTCTATTAAAAAACTTATTTATTTATTTTTTAAAAGGAAAAACTGATTTTCCTAAAAAGATTATATATATTTCCAAATTTTTAACCAAAAAAAACTTAAATAATACCAAACACACCCATAATGTTTTGGACTATATTTTGAGAAGGTGTTGTAAAAGTAAATGGGTTTAAATATTAGAAAAAAATGATATAGCTGGCAAAACATTCTTTTAGTGTGAATAAATCTAAAACAATCTTATATTAATTCACTTTAGTCAAACATAGTTCATAAATTATTATTAGATGAATAAGTTGCCAATAAAGAAAAATTAATTCTTGGGACCCAAAATCTCTCTATATAAACACCTGATTAGTCTCATAAGCAATAAGAAAATACTTCACTTTACTTTTAAGAATTGTTAAAACTAGTCATTATTCTTCCTTTATTTAATTGACTCTATTAAACGTCTGTTATATTATTTATTTTTACTTCTTTAAAATAAGGATATTCTTATTTTTTAATCTATATAAACAATTTTCTATATATACTTATCGTTATAACGAGGTTTTACTGTGTTAATGCTCTTCAACGGAAGCAAAAGACAATTTGAGGACGGATAAGAGAGGTCATTTTGGTAATTACAAAGTTAACATTATTGCTGCTATTAAAGAAGCTGGCAATGTTAAGGTAACTAGTTAGGGGTGAAAACTGCACTTCAGTATCAATTTAGCATGGTCTACTTTGTTATTTCTATCTGTATTTCTTTATTTTTCATTTGGTGTTATTAATACGGGTGTGCATAATATGATAATGCCGAATTACCAATTGGAACCCAAATTTTTTATACCATTTGTTGTATATTATGGTATATAGTATAATTTTTAAATTTTATTTATATTCGCTACCGTATTTAGTATTTATAAATGACACACCAAATATCATACCCAAGTATATATATTTACATAAATAATTCGTATATATTATTAATATACTAACAAATATATGCAACCTAGTATTAATATAAACAAAACATTTAGATGTGAAATTTTGACTATTTTATCTTGTCTTTTTTTATGGTGTTGTTTAATAAAAGGAGTTGTTTTTGTATTTATTATTTTAACATATATTATTTCTACATGTGTAATGTTTTAGTATGATATAATTGAGACGTTTTTTGAAAAGTCGAACTCATAATACTCTATTATAAGACGAGTATATATTGTTGAAGTTGAACAAATTATCGTCACCAATTTACCATACTGTAGAACACCAAAATCGAACTTCAAAATACTGAATTAATTTCCTATGATAATGATATAATATTTTTAAAAATCAAATATCAAAATTGTATTGAAGTATCAAATACCGTATCATATCATTTCATGTCCAACCCTACATATTGGGCCCCAATTGATCCGAATTTGCAAGGCAAGTTTAAGGGGAACACTCCTAAGCTTGAACTTGAGATCTCGAGATCTTTGATTAGTTTAGAGGTGGAGGGATCCTAATAGTATCCGTTAATTCTCATTGATAGTACTTTGTTGTATGGTTTGTAAACAAGTATAAGAGACGAAGTAATGTAGGACAAAGGGGGATAATGAAATACTAGATTCTAACCGAAATCATTCTTAAAGGAGGAGTAACGAGGGGGCCTTGATAACTTATAATTGTTGTCTTGTTGATAAACTTCTTGAATTTATAGAACACGTTTGAATTAGAGAAGGCCTCAAATATATGTCGGCGGTTGCACGTTAGATGCTCAAAAAATAGTGCATCGTTGAAAATTTTTCTTGTTTTTTTATTTTTTACTTTTTTGTAGGAGCTTTCACCTTTATGCTTTCTTGGTGACTCGAACTCACAACTACAGAGTTGGAGGTGGAGGTGGAGGGTGCTTGCGCTTATCATTCAAGCAAATCCCTCTTGTCGCATTTTGGAGGATGCAACAACCGAGCAATACATATAGCCTCTGATTAAGGAAGTGTTAGTCTCGTTGATTTAAAATATTAAGACGAGTTAGATGACCAACTGTTAACAACTTAACATAGCCTAGTGGAACACCTTGATCTGAATAAGTATGCAGCAAGTTTGGAAGAAAATTTCACTGAAAATGATTTAGATAATGTTAGCGGAGCTAAATGCTGTTGCACTTAAATTTTTCAGAGATTCTTGCCGTAAAGTGGAATGCTGTGGAGCCAGCAAAGTCTGTACTTGCTGTGAAATCCCAAATCCGCAGAGCTATTGAGGCTGAAGGAATTCCTTATACTTAGGTCGCATCCAACTATGTTGCTGGTTATTTCTTACCATCTTTGGTCCAGCCAACAGCGACTTCTCCTCCTAGAGACAAAAGTCCTAATTGAAATGTTAAAAGGTATGTGGAAAAACCGCCCACTATCCTAAGTTATATGTGACAACAGAACCGAAAATGTCCTTTTTTACTGCTTTGTCTGCAGCTGTATTCAATAACATTAGCACCTATATAATGAAGGCTGTTGATGATCCGAGAACGTTGAACAAGAACACCCTATCGTTCAACGAGCTTGTGGCTATATGGGAGAAATTGATTTGGTAAAACTCTCGAGAAAATTTTGTGATGGATCCATGATTTTCTAAGCAAAATCATAATATATTTTGCTGAAAAGATTATGTATTAATCTATACACGAATATCTTCTGTTAATTGATTGATATCCATTTAGGAATTGTACTATATACGTTCTTTTGTGTATAATTATTCTTTGTGTTAAGATTAACAACAATATCTTATAAAAAAGTTTACTGTATGCATGCACCGACAAACTAGTTATATTAAAAGTATAAAACCTTAAACTTTAAAATTTTAGTGCGGAAATACCCCTCTTGAAAATCTAATAAGTAGAGGGGGGAAAAGAAAAACCAAATGGCATTTTATTGTTCTTGCGTCTGCTTATGAGATTAGATCTTTTTCATTCACTGAAAGTACAAATCTTGTTTCCTGTCATATTTACAGTGTCATATGTAGTTTTCAAGCACGGGATTCATCTGAACTCAATACTTTTAATGTGAATGACGTATATCTAAAAAATAATTAAAATTGCATAATGTTTAACCCAAGTATCCAACAGAACTTGGTTACTGGTATATACAAATTGATATTCTGGAGTATGTATGATTTCTGGTTGATAATGTTCCTTTTCATAAGCTAAATAGATTTATTTTATTTGTTTAACCAAATGACAATTTATTGCAAATTTTATCCTGAAATATTTTTTGTTTATTTTCTTATGGATGAAAATTATTTAGACCTTCAATTTTTGGTATAGAAATTAAATTCTCTCCTTAATTTTGAAATAGTCATTCTCCCTCCTTAATTCTATGCAATGATCTATTTTTTCCTTGCCGTTTTCAATTCAACATCTTTTATATAAGTTAATTCCATTGAAAAAATATTGAGCAATGTTAGATTGAATATATAAGGTAATGTCCTTCTATAATGAAATAAATGAACAGAATAAAAATAATTTTATAGAATTAATAATGTGATAAGCTTGTAAACATATTTTGATGCAATTAATATTAAAATAATTGATAAAATAAAAATATAAAATAATTATATATCCACATTAATTAACTGGGTTTTCACTTTTTTTAACTGTAATATTACTTCACAATTTTTTTCTGTGAAGAAAGGAAACTATAGGCAACACGTTTAAGAGATTAAATAGAGTAATAGTAATGATAATTAACGTTTTATTATGAAATTAAAGAGATAGAATTGAAATAAAAGCCGATACAAATGGAGAAAACATTGTTTTGATCTAATGTGATGTGACCTTAATATGAATGACTTAATTAATTTTAGTAGCGGAGCGAGAAATTCTAACAAGAAAATTTGATAAACAACTATTTCAAAGATCATGTGTTTATTATTGTAAAAGAAAATAAATTATAATTTAATTTTTTTTATTAATGACAATCAAAATTTGTTTATCTACATAAGTAACAAAAAAAAAAAAAAGGCAAATGAACTTAAATCTCCCTATACATAATACATAATAAATCCATACATACATACATACTTAGTACTTTTAGTGTTAAATTATATCAATTATAAAAAGATAACGTTAGATTTTGCAACAGACTTAAAAAATATTATTCTACTCATAATGTAAATGAATTTAAATAAAAATCTAAATGCATAGTTTAAGAGTTTAAATATTGCATTGAAAATGATTATAATGAATAATAAAGAAAAATTAGGAACTAAGCTCGTAAATTTTTAAATTCACCAAGTAAAATTGAATATCTAAAAAAATCATACTTTGCTATAATTTCTTTTTTTCTTTTTTATCCCCTCTTTCTTGCTTCCTTGTAATATACTTAAATTTCTTCATTTGTTATCTCGTTATTATTATCAAACTTGAGCCAACTAATCTAAATTTGTATTGCGTCGCATTCCTTGTCAAAAGTTTGTCCAAAAGAGGGACATTTTAACGTATCTTGATATTCTATTGTTGTTTTTTATGATGTGTTAAAATTGAAGAGCAATGGATTTTAGTTATTCGATACGTTTAAAAAGACTTGTTATTCAATAGATTTTTTTTGATGGTCCACGTAAACTCTTGCTCGTGAGGCGCTATCGACTATCTTTATTACCTCTATATCTAGACTCTGTTTATCCTTTTCTAGAGGCTCCATGGATACAATGTAAAGACAAAAAAAAAAATTTAATTATCATACCTCTGCCCCTTGCCCCTAGCCCACGCCTATACACCCAACACCCATTACTCAGCCACCAGCCTATACCCAAATCCTCTTCCCCTTTCAAAAAAAAATATTTTTTTAAAAAAACAATTAAGTTTAAAAAAATCTTAAAATAAACTAATTTTTTATACCCCATGCCCTACACTCAAGCCCACCACTCCACACCCCACAAAAAAAATTAAGCTTTTTATTTTATTTTTTAAAAGCTTTTTAAAAGAAATTAATTTAGTTAGATTATACTTAGATTTTTTACTAAACAAACAACAAAAAAATAAGTAAAAAAACTTACTTTTTTAAAATTAAAAAAAAAACATTTTTCATGAACAACATTTTCGTCATACCAAATAAACCGCTTTCATTTCTCTGCTTGTCTCCTCATCTATCTAGATTTTCACTAACATTGTTTAATTTGATATGCACGCTCTTTAAATCTTGCATTCATTCAGATAGAAAGGATCTTGTAAGTGTATGTAGTTTGAACGCTTCAAAAATGTCATCGAATGATTAAAAAATAATACATTTTGAGAGAATCACTTACGGGTGAAGCATCTCTTTTTTGGAATCCAACAACATAGATATACATTAGAACTCTCGTTCTTATAATTTATAGAAACCTATTAAGAATTAAATAAAAATTTCTAGAACTTGTTATGTTAAACATATTATATAATCATACTATTTGTATGATTAAGACTTTTGAACTTACGATTTTTAATTGATTATATTATAGTTGATATCTACATTCAGTTCTCTAAATAATCTAATCATAGCCTGAATTCTATTCCTTGCTCTAATCTTGTATATGAAAATACACTTTGCTGAAGCTTGGAGAGATTTTACTTTTATTTTGTGAAAATATAAAAAATAAAAATAAAAAATTATTTCCTCGTTAGAGAAGAACTTACATTTTTACTATATTGCTTGTACAATAAGCACTTACATTTATAACACTGGAGCAATAATAATAATAATAATATCTTTTCAGTTACAAAAAAAAAAAACAAGTTTAGTGATTTTTGTGATATTTAAATATATATATATATATATATATATACAACTGAGTGAATTTTATATTTTTTTAAAAGAAATACTACTATACTTTGGTGCAATGAAACGGAAGATAAGCAATTCTACTATATTGGTGGAGAAATTGTCAATTCTCTAAGGAAAAAAAAAAAACATAGTTGTATAAGTAATAGAATGACATAGGATAAAATACAAAAATCAAATTTTGGGTGTTTGCCTTTACTCAAGTAAGCAAACTTAGCTACAATTAGCTTAACAATTAATAATAATAAATATGCATGTATTTTAATAAATATTATATATAAAAAGAATAAATTATATAATATAATATTAAATATTAAAATAGTTGCAATATACATTTAAAAGATAAAACAATATTATTACTTTGACTTAATTGATTAATTATATGTAGTAAATATTTAAATTTTAAACATGTAATTTTTTATTTGTAAATTACATTAGGCTTAGAAACTTATTTTTATTTTTGAATATTCAAGATAATATACGAAAATACTCTACACAACAAGGTAGAGAAAACAAAGTACGTTATATATGTGCATAAAAGTATAACATAACTAATTGTAACAAACTAATAACAACAAAAATAATTATGGTATAGCAAAGAATGATAACATGAAAGTTAAGATGAAAGAAAAGTGATAATCATCTACCAAAATTACATGTGATAATAATTGGCCTCGTGATAATATAAGATTGTATATATATTTTGCTACATAGTTAAACTGAAAGTAATTGAATCAAATCAACATGCCTAAAATAGTAATTACACTAATTAATAAGTTACGTGTTCTTCACTTGGGCCTTTTTACCATATTGATTCTTCAAAAACATCCTACTCTCGAATCTTGATACTTACGGCCTATTTTGAAATGCAAAAAATAAACTTTTAGGTCAAATTTCATACATACAATATATGAGAATTTTGAAATAAAAAATCAAGATATTATTAGAAATTATTATCCTGATTTTAATAAAGACCATTCATATTTTTTTTTTAAAAAAGCGTCCTGATCAATTTTGAAAGGAAAAAATATGTTTAACTTTATTTTCTTACATTAATTTTTTAAAATTAAAGTCGTTATTAAATATTATTATTCTAATTTTAATTGAGACCATTGATACTTATCTTTTTCTTCTCTTAATAAATATTTTAAGACTTGTTTTAGCACAAGACAAAAGAAAACACACCAACATTAAATTAAATACAATAAAAAATGATTATAACTAATAATAAAATAAATTAAAAATCAAGTGATAAATTATCTCGTGTTCTTTAGTTTTAATTTATTGATTCTACTCTCTTTTTAGTTCGTTTTTAATTTTTTTTTCCAATAGTATTATATTTAAGTGAACATAAAATAGATTCATTATACATTCTTATCTTTCCTATTAAATTTTCTGGAAAAAAAATTCTTTTTAATTCAATAAAAACTTCTTAAAGTTAATTAAGTTAAAAATATATTAATTATTTTTAAAATAAATTTAATAACAAATTATAATAAAGAAAGTGTTATTATATTATATTTTCTCCCAAGCATTCATTAAGAACAATTACCTCATTATCTGATATTAATATTGCGAACAACAGCACTTATGGGAATTTTACATATATTTATTTTGTATCTCTGTGTGTTGTGAGAGTTTGTAACTGAATTGTCCGTGAGACTTAGTTCAACGGTCACCGGATCCACCTATTGCAATGTGTCTTACATTCGGTGTGGGATCGATATCTGGCAGCAGCAAGAATTATTGCTGATTATAGGGTCATCCTCGGTGTTGTGGGGTTATCTGGACTGTGCCTGGGCACTGAGTGTTAAAGGGAACTACGGACCCATTAAGGCACTTCAAAGGACAAAAAAAAATAAGGGATTATTTTTTCTAAAAAGAGAGTTCATAACTGAATTTATAAGTGTCATAAATCACACTGCTTTTCTCTGACATCTGAAGCATAGATCTGTTTTGCTAGCACATGAAGTTCTCATATGCTACAACTGCCATCAAGTATTTTAATTTGCTCAATAATTAAATTTAAAATATATATTTTACTGATACAAAATAAATAAATTATTTATGTCTTTATTATGATTCAGAATAAATAAAAATTTTAAATTTTAGAAAAGGTAATATTAATTATTTTTGAAAAAAATCATCTTACTCTTTAATATATTTTGCAATTTTCGAAGTAATAAAATAATAAAATTCATTCTTTAATTAATGTCAGTTAATTAGCTTTTTTAAAGGGTGTGTCATACTAAAATCATTTAGTTATTTAGGATTAAAGGAAGCAAGTTTTTTTCCTTCTTTTTTATTTTTTAAAGAGAGAGTAATGTGTTTTGTACAAAAATAAAATAAAAGAAAGAAACAAAAATGTTATAAGAAAAAACAAATGGACATTAAAAAAAACCCACGTAATTTCACCTTCTCAATTATTTGCTAATAGTTGACCATAGCATTTTAATTGGAAGAACAAGCAAAATAATTATATTTATATAATTCAAAAAAAGATTGTAGAGCTCAATTTTACTCGATATACAATTTTATATAACTTTATGCAATACTATACACTTATTTATACGAATGTATAAAACTTGTATTGTCACGCCTCGAGCCTACATTTCAAACAAGACATAATACTTAGAACCATAAGTGGTTCAAGCTAACCCTTAGATATGACATCAAACTAAATCACTGGCTTAAGCATATACACAAGCTGTAAGAAAATTATAAAGGGGCAAATATTGAAACTGCCTATAGAATACTGCAAATCAATAAGTTGGGAACAACCCACACAGCATGAAAATTGACTCTAACTACTGTCTGAAAAATCTTTACTAAACATGAATGACGATTTATTAGGATAAATTCCCATTAACTCTAAGTACTGAAATCAAGAAAAATAACATAAATTCAAATAGTATGAAAGAAGCACGTGGTCCTCGAATGATGAAGACTCACCAAAAAATTAGATTGCAAAAGCAATTGAACGCCTAACAGCATAGTTTGTACTTGAGTAATTGAATCTATATCATAAAAAGATTTAGTGTAAAATGCAGTCAATATATAAAATGTATTGATACACAAGATATACATATACATAAATGAAGTTAGAAACAGGAAATCATATCAAGTGTTGTAAAGTAGAAATTTACTTTAAAAGAAAAATAGTGTTAATGTTTTCTTTTTATTTTTTATTATAAACATTATGAAGTAAGCAATTCATGAATATGTGGAGTTTCTTCTAACCAACAAATATCACGTGAGTTCATGGTATCCAACGTACTAATCAATACTAGGAAAACTGCTATACACTTTGTTGGGATAAAGAGCACGCATGTCATGTGGATAAATAATGTGAGCCTCCTGGGCTCCAACCATTTAGGCTAAGGCCATTAGATTCATTCCCCTACCCTTCATATGTAGTTTTAAAAATTGAGTTATCTAAATCCCATCTCCTAGTGGTGCTAAATAACTCTTTCAAAATCATAAATACATATGCTCATAACTTATTTTGCAAAACCTTCATAAACATGATATAGGCTTTCTTAGCTTATTCATATAGAATTCATACTTATTGTGAGACTTGAATTAAACTTTATGTCATAAATCATATCTTGAGATAATTTATTTAAAACATACATTCTTTAACTAGGATTCATAGTTTTATGAAGAAATCTTAAACCATGAACTTCAAATTATAGTTGGGAACATAGTATGAAAATCATGAGATTATATAAAAATCTTTTCATAATAAATAGACACATAAATAATCAACTTTAAGGATTTAAACATGGAACTCTAGTGCCGAACGAATTCATAGTATTTCAAAATACTTGATATGAGGATAAAAGAAATTCATCACCGAATTCTTGCATATATAGTAAGGATAAAAAGCCCTCACTGAAATCTTGAACCTGAAGAGAACCCTAGACTTGGCCTGGGAGCTTTTGTACTGACTTGGGATTTTAAACGTGAGAATGAGAAAAAATAATTGATGAATTGACCCCTTTTAGAGTAGGTGTAACAATGTGATTTTGGTGTTAAAAGGGTCGAAAAATGATTAAATTGTCCCTGAAAAAATAAAATTAAAAACAAAAAATTGAGTTTTTATGAATAGGTCTACGACATGTAGAACAGTTTCATCACTCTTGGAACAAGTCGTGATTTTGAGGATCTTTTGTCCAGCCTCTGAAATAAGTTTCATGAGTCAGTCTATGGGTCGTGGTTTCAAATCAAGACTTGTGTTGTCACCCTTGATCTTGGGACTAGTTGGGGTACCTCTGGACTTAGGTCCATGAGTTACAGTAAGACTCGCGGATTGGTTCCACGAGTCGTGAAATGGCTCGTGAAATCTTGCGCACTTGGTACAACCCTGGAGAGCATATATCCATCAAGGCATTTCACTCGAAGCCAAGTTAAAGATTTCAAGGACTTGCAAGCCTTGTTTATGAAGGTGGAGGCCATGGAAGGACTTGCTAGGAGCTAAGGGAGGCTCTACAACTTATGGAAGGCACACCAAAATGGAGGAGAGCCTTTTAGATAACCTGGTGAGCCATATGGAACCTTGCATCACCTGCGACTGCCGAGCTGATAGTACTTCTTGATGCCATTCTGGAATCTAGAACGATAGTAATTCCATATATGCTACTCGCATGTCATACATACAATGGACATATGACCAATTCGTGTTGCACACTACCTCCAACTATAATTAGTTGCTCCTTTTAAATTTAAAGACAAATTATGTTGAATATTGATGATTTGAGACTTTTGTTATTGTAATAGCTTAGTAATCATACACTTACCTTAGTTTAGTTTAGTTGATACTTCAATTTGAGAGGAGATCTCTTAGTGTTAGAGTGAGCTGTTGTTGTTAATTGGTTACTATTTTTCAATTAATCAACTTGCTTTCCCATTTGTGGCTAATTAATTGAGAGTGTTTTTCATTGATTGAATTGGAATTTTATTCAATTCGTGAAGTAGAATTGATGGCAAAGATATCTAGTCCTTTACTTATCAAATATCCGATCATTTTGGTGTATACTCCGCATATCCATCTACTTCTTTCATCTTCTATCTCTTTCTGTATTTTTTATTCATTTTGTGTTATTTTCATAATCCGGGCCATATCACCTTGATATCAGAGGACAGGAAAGAATCTGTTCCATCAAATTCAATCCTAGGCTCATTAGAAATCAAAAACTATAAAAAAAATTGCTAAATCTGAAAAATTCCACAAATATTAAATTTCAGTTCAATAGGTTGTGTAAGTCTTATTTGAGTTCCTAATCATTATGAATTATTCTCTTAGTGATTTGAGTCGAGAATTGAGACTTGAGTTATACAAATTTGAGGTTGTTCAAGTTATTTGCATTGGAGGTCTAAAGCTTGGAGGTTAGAAGAAGAGTTTTGCAAATTGGATCTATTGTAATTGTGAATTATTATTCCAAGAGTGTTGAGCTTTGTTCGTGGTATGTTGAAGATCACTCCTACCAAATTTCAATCCTTTTCGAGTTGAATTGAAGAATTTTAAATTTTAAATTCTTCATTATTGTTTATCTTATTCTTCAAGTTCATTCAAACGGAATCTCAAAATTTTATTAATTGAATCCTAAGAAGGGGAGAGCTAGTTGTTGACAAGTTTTTACGCAAGGAAAAACATACTCCTGCGATTTCTAGCCCCAAAACCAGCTGATTTGCTTCAAAGAACACTCGAAAGATCTTTTTCACTGCTACTCACAAGGTATCACTCGCATTTTGTGCAAGTACAGTCGCAAACCTTACATGTGACTTGCATGTTGGACACTAACCTTGCAGACTGAACACAAATTTAATAAAGTTTATGTTATTCAGCGCATCAAGTGCGACTCGCACTTCAAGCCCCCGATCCCCCTTGTCCATTCTGCGATCCCTGTGTCTTGACTTATAAACTAGTTTACAACTAGATCTATTGGTTGTAAGTTAGTTCTTGTGTTCAGATTTCTTTCGTGCTTTCTTTGTATGCTTGTTTAGTTAGTTTTCCTGAATCTTTCTTGGTTCTTGTTTGTTTGTTTGTGTTTTCCCTGGGATTAAACAAAAACCCATTCCACCATAAGGAATAGGAAACAATTGAATTGGTTGGACAAGTTAGTTGTTACTCAACTTCGAGTTTACACTTAAAGGTAAGGCAGTGAACACAAAGAGTGAAGTGAGGTGTTTTCTACTATCTGTTTTTAAGTTTTGTCGGCACAGTGCTGACGCCAATAAAATCACTCAAGTGCATGCACATTTGACTATCTTAACAACTTTACCCAATAACTCAAGACAACTTCGAGAGATAAATGAGAGGTTAGTAGGAGTGGAAGGAAGCTTGGACCTGGTGTAGGATACCACTAGTACGGGATTCGAACATGTGAGTGGGTTGATAAGGGAAAAAGAGTTACTCCACCAACTACCCCTACCCCTACCCCTACACCGGGTTAAGTTAAAAAAATATGTAAACCTTCTTAATTCCAAAACCAAAGCTTCCAAAAACCACTTAACACAACCCAAAGCCACTTGAGAACCCAAAGAGATTTAACTCCCTATCTAAATAAAAATGTGCCACATCCTCCATCTCGAAACATGGATCATACATGTCTCTCCCAAGGGACACTCCATTTGCCAACTACCAATACTATAGTTACTATAATCCATTCTATCATGACACACAAGTGGTTGATCGTTGGGAGGACGAAGGAGGTAATGTAGATGGAGGTACATATGGGTATGAGGGTAGAGAAAGATATAGGACATAATTCTCTGAGCGCCCCAAGGTATGAAAAGAAGGGAGAATTGAGAGGGTCCTAGAGGAGACAGGCATGGATAAAGGGTTGATCATGACCAGGGACTTAACACAATCAAGGTCACACTACCCAAGTTCAAGGGAAGTAGTGACCCGGAGGAGTTCTTATATTGGAAATTGTAAAGTTGGAGGATGTCCCTCACAAAATAACATTACGGATCTTTGAAAGGAAAGTATGCAATTACACGATTCGATGGGTATGCATATACTTGGTGGGAATAAAAAAAAGGGCTAGAGAATCTCACACGGGCTATCAAGATATTCTCAAGAGGCTGCATGTACTTAAGCAAGGGAGTAAGAGCGTGGAAGAGCGTTATGATGAGTTTGAGAATTTGAGGATAAGATCTCGCACGGATAAATCCTTGCAATATTTGGTGATTCGTTTATGACTAGATTAAGACATGACATATTGAAGACAATCAAGTTGAAGCATTATGAGAGTTTGGAAGTGGCGTTCTATGATGCCACCAAGATTGAGGAGGACTTTAGGGAAGAGAAGTCCTACAAGGCAATAAGTTTGTCAACATCATCTTGGGGCAAAGGTAATGATAAGTTTAAATCTTTATCTAAGTGGAATACTTCCAAGAGTAAGGGTCAAGCGGGATCAATCAAAGGTGACTCTAAATCCAAGGCTGATGACAAAGGCAGTGACAAGAGTCGAGAAGGTAATAATGTCAACACCAATCAACCTCGTCTTTCTTAAATCTAATGTTTCAAATACCATGGTAGAGGTCACTTTGCTAGCCAATGTATAAATACTACGGCAATGGTTCCATTCCAAAATAGGTATAGAATCGATGAAGATGATGAGGGTAGTGATGAAGTTGAGAAGGAGGAATCCGGGGAAGATCATGAAGGTTTCAGATAAGGAAGAAAGGACCCAAGAGGGGAAAAGGGATCCTTTGGGAGGTCTTATAAGAAAGGTTGATCTTGAGTCTTGTGGTATTGATGATGACCTTTTGGAGGTCAATGTAAATTCGTCTTGTTTTGTGAGGCGAATTATGAGAGTATTGATAAGGAGGACCTTGACCAAAAGGATAATTTATTTCACGCTAGGTGCAAGGTGGGAGGTAAATATGTTCTTTGACATTGATAGTGGGAGTTGCACGAATGTGGTGAGTTTCTCATTAGTTAATTTTCTCAAACTTTCAACCAAGGCACATCCAAAACCACACAAGCTCCAATGGCTCGATGATTATGATAAGATAAAGGTCTACAAGAAAGCCACCATTAAGTTCAAACTTGGCAAGTATGAGGATCAACTTGTGTTTGATGTTATTCCTATGCTTGTTTATCACATCTTACTTGGAAGTCCATGGAAATTTGATAGAGTTATTATGTATGATAGAAGTACCAATCACTATACTTTCACATTTGAGGGTCGAAAACATAAGTTGACACCTTTGACCCCATACCAGCTAAGTGAAGAGTATAGGATCATGAGGGAGCTACAAGCCAAGACTAAGGCCATAGATGTTGGTGGAGAGAATAGAGATCTACTCATGTACAAAACAATGTGAATGATATGGCCAAGTCAAAGAAGTATGCTTGGTAGTAAAACCGAGAAAATACTTGAACGATGTTGATAAGGAACACCATCTAGAGTACCTTGTTAACACTAACTTATTGTTGTATGCTAACGCAAACACTAGCACTTTAACTAGTGTTGTTTCTTATTTTGTCAAATCTTTGATGATTTCATCATCTATGATTGAGTTGCAAAAACTTCTGGATAGGGATCTCATAGAAAACTTACAGCAACTTGCCAAACAAAGGATAGGCGGAGGGTTTTTGCCTCTATTGAGGGGGTATTAAGCATTAAATTGATTTTGTACTGGGTTATCAAATCCCAAGGCGACCTGCTTAGAGAAAAAACCCAGAGAAAGCTAAAGAGTTTAAAAGGCAAGTGGAGAAACTTTTTAAAAAGGGGTTTATGTAAGATAGCTTGAATCCATATGCCGTGCCGGTCATCTTAGTCCCAAAGAAAGATGGCACTTTGAAGATGTGTGTGGATTATAGAGTAGTCAACAAGATTATCGTCAAGTATAGACACCCAATTCTAAGGTTGGATGATATGCTTGATGAACTTTGTGGTGCAAAGGTGTTTTCCAAAATTGATCTAAGGAGTG
>JBDJHY010379216.1:1940-18364 GCA_039654485.1 Withania somnifera | reverse complement strand
TATCTAAAAGAAAAACTTTCTGCATTAAAATAGGTTGGGTGGTGATGTCGGTAAATGATAGCACTAGAGATGCCAAAAATAAGGAATTTGAGGATGTCCTTGAGAAATATTTTGTGAATTTTATGTGTTTGTTGTGTATTTTTAGGGATTTTGATGCCAGAGAAGAATAGGAGAAAAATGATCGAGTTTTAGCAGAGTGTTGAGAAAATGAGGGCAGAATAATCCATTTGAATTTAGGACGGACCATCCTAATATTCGTGATGAATAAGCTAAAATTGGCATAAAAGCTTTTGTACAACATAGTTAAGTGAGATAACATGGAGGACAACACGGACCTTACAAACCTAGGACAGTTCCATCTTTATTATTATGATTTACTATTCGTCATTTGTAAGAGATATTTTCATGATTTATACACATATTATTCAATATAATAACAAGAAAATGAGTATCTAAGCACCACAACTAGGGTTGTGGAAACCATGATTGATTAATGAAGTAGGTTTAGGTAAAAATGTGATTCTAGAAAGGTCTTCATGTATGTATTATAGGGTTCTTAATATTTAATGCTTTTTAATGAGTGCACACGTTAAAATCTCACTTGTATTCTGTACTTTCCTTCGTGGGGGGTAGAGATTAGAAAAAGAACACTACAACAGAATTTGGAGATTCTATCTAATTAATCTGAGACCTGGTGGATCAATAATTGGGGGTAGGTATGGAACACACTATGAGACCTAGTAGAAATTAGTGTAAAGTCACCTGATTAGGTCCTGGTGGTATTTGGGTGAAATTATCCTGCATATTTTACATACATAGCTCCAGAAAATCACTAGTACCGGTACCTACGGAGTTATGAAGCTATGGGGAACACGATCCTAATACTCTCATCAACTTGGTTCGTGACTTCAAAAATTATAAACATGTTACTGAATAGCAATAAGTCTAAAACTAAAACTCCAAATTTACTTTCTATAATAATTTACCTTAGAACTATGTACTACAATAAGACAACATGCTAGCGGAAGGTATTTTACCATATTCCTTGTGGGGTCGAACCCAACCCTAGGTTAGGTTGTATATTTGACAACATCCACTTTACGCTTCTTAATTGAGGTGTAGTTTTAGGTGACCTCAGGTGGTAAGGGTTATCCTATCTAGTTAATATAAAGTAGGTGCTCACACGATTTGTAATTTGGGTCATGACAGTTTGTATCAGATCTTTAGGTTACCGGTATCACAAGTACAAGAGAAATGTTGAGTGTATTTTTGCAGATTAGAATGTAGACTTCCATGTCGGATCCTTGGGAAGTTATAAAGTATTTAGAGTCCTTCCCTTCCTTTATTTCTATCATACCACTTAAATTTTTTGAATTCTTATGTGGGGTCCAATTGGCTCAGGGTCTGGTCTTGAGTCCAGATTGGGGTTGGATCCCTGCTCAAAGTTGGGGTTCATATCTTAGATCGTCTCGTTCGGGTCGGGTTTTGATTTGGGATCAGCTCCCGAGACGAGGTCGAACTTTGAGTGGGGGTAGGGTCTCGAGACGAGGCCAAGTTGGACCTCAAGTTGGTGTCAAGGGTTGGGTCACGAGTCTCGAGTTAGGCTTGGGTCGGGTCTTGAGTCAGGGTCTAGGTCGGTACCTAAGTCCAGGTTAAGTCATGGTTTGGGATGGGTTTAAGTCCCTAGTTGGGGTGGGGCCAAGTTTCATATTTTATGTTGATGGTGGTCTCTAGTTGCGGTTTGGTCCTGAGTCAAGGTTTGTCAAACTCGAGTCAAGTGGGGGTTAGGGTCAGGTGTCACGACCTGATTTCTCGGATCACGATGGCACCTACTACCCACCAGTAGGAGAACCACCCGGTAGCCCGAAGTTGAAGCGGAGGCTACTATGTCAAAATTGAATGCACAAGCACAATAAACAAGGTATAAAGAAATGAGATATAGCCGAAACAGTGGAATAATACAACTCCCAAGACTCGGTATCAGTATGTATGAATACAGAGCCACTAAGAAAATAATACAGGTAAAAGTCTATAATACAAGTCTGCCTTTGAATATCCAAAAAAGACAAAATACAAGCCGAAGAGAGCACCAACAGCTAGACGTCAAGGATCACCATGTATCTCTGAAATCAAAAGAAAGAAGGCACGAAGGACAATCTCTGAATCAATGTCGGGTGCTAGTATTCAGATCTGTAATAAGGAAATACAAATGTAGTATGAGTATAAGTCGCCGAAGCAACAACACCTAGTAGGCTTTGAAGACCTACTAGGTGCATAACAAACATAAAAGAAGTAAATAGTAGGAATAAAAGAAAGAAAGGTCACGGAAGCAAATAAGGCATCACGAAAGATATTTACTCAAATAAGAAGTAAGAAGACAGGTAGAGCAATGGCATCGTTAGCTAAAACACAGAACAAGATCTCAGGCGAGAAGGCAAGAACGTACCCGGAGTCGTTGCAATAATACAGAAAGAATAACAGTAAATAACAGGAGAATGGATAAAGCAGATAATAAGGGGACATGGAAGGTATACTGGTAACCTCAAGATATAAGAAGGGGAAGATAAAGAAAATAACACAACGACAAATAACCCACAGAGTAAGAAAGTCCGAAAGTAAGGACTATAACTAGCATAAATAGTAATTATAAAAAATAATAAATAAATTAACACGTCCACACCTCTATAATAATGGAAGCATGCATAAAAGTCACGCTCACCCATCGACATCCAATACTATCAGGGGTACACTGAAGCAACCAATTGCAGAAAGTAAATACACATAATGAGGTCAAAGATGCTATGTACGTTCCTCCTTCGGTACTCGTAGGCGAAGCAGGAAATAACCATGGAAGGGCTAAACCTAATTCCCCGTATATCCCTGGTACGACCTATACCCCTCATTTGCTTGTCGTAGCCCAGAGGCTAGGTCCAAGGGGTATACGCACCACGTACAAACTCTAACGCCACCGAAATATCACATCCCAAACCACAAAGCCTCAGAGAGTCTCATAATCGGACTAAACAATGCCTCAGAGCAATAGTCTCATCGTGCTGTAATCTTGGTAGCACAGGGCATCCCATGCCTTAATAAAGTAGTCTCACCAAGGTTCTCAAGATAACAATATCATCATGGTCTCTAAATAATAGGCGTAATAAGTATAGAAAAGTTATACTTGCTGCCGTATGACGACGGACTCAAGTGCCAACGACTGTACTCACTGCCGAATAAAATCAGGCTCAAGTCTCAGCATAAATAGTCAAATGATAGTACCCGATGCCAAGGTGTGAATCCTGGTCTAAAACAAGTAAAAAGGGTAGTACTGGGTGCTCGTCACATCACCGAGTCTAAAAGAGTTAAAAGATCCATTTACTTATATTAATATTAGAAAGTTCCATGTTATTACATTTTATGCCATTATTTATTATTATTATTATTATTATAATATCAAGTAAACATCCCCCACGGCTCGATAGTCAACGGGTGATACTGGCCCCAGCCCCAAGTGCACTCTTAAATCGGAGCATGCAACTCACTTTATCTAGAATGAATGCAACAACACAATAATATCTACAGCTAACCTATATCCTATAGAGGCGCAACTAAGCTACAACTAGAAGCACAATAGACCATCCCAAATCTTAGGGCAAAACCCTAAAACCAACCCACCATCAGCGTTCTACTACTTCCAGAGTCATCCTAAAGCCATTACAAGGCTATTACTAGGTCACTAGTGTGGTATTACACTGAGCGCCAATTAGGGAAAGGAACGGGAATGGGACGAATAAGCGACCCAAGTATATGATAACAACCTAGAAAACCCAACCTGCAAATGCTATTCAGTTACAATTATGAAAGCTATACGCCCAGAGAAAGCCCTATGGAGCCTACCTGTTATCCAACAATTTGCATGCTGCAAATCCCAAATATCAGCCCGACTAATAGAAAATGGTCTTTATCGGCTTCGAAACTGGTAAAGTAAGAATTTTGGGATTAGTACTAGTCTAACGGTACTAATTACACTAAATTATGATCTAGGCCAAAAACTGGGCCTAAAACGAACTCGTGGTCCCTGCTAGCCAAAATAAAAAACAAATTTCACTAGGGGGTCATTGGCGATGCCAAGAACCCATGCCTCAAAATTGAGCACAAAATGAGTGAGGGAAGGGCCTCAAATGGGCCTGGGAAAATTTGACCAAAAGTTCAAAATGTTGTATAATTCCATGAAGCTAAAGCGAAGGAAATCATACCCGAACTGGAAATGTAATCTTGACAACGGAGTGAAATAAGCTTAAATTATAGGAATTAACCCACTAAACAATGAAATAACCCAAACAATTTCTCATTTGGGGCATTAATGGAGGAAAAACTCTATTTTCAAGGAACTTTGAGGGAAAGAACTACTTACCAAGCAAAGGGGAAATGAGGAAAAATCATTAAGAAACTTTTCCACAAATCTTGATGGAATTCCTAGCATAAATCATAAAAGAAAAGAGAAGAGAAATGAGAGAATGTTGTGTGAAATAAACTGAAATTTTGAAGTTCTGCTGTTATATAACTGACCATGATTGGGCGCGATCGTGCTAAATAAAAGGGAACTCAAAATCACGCAATCCGCCAAAGTAGCGATTACGCTAAAGACGGTAAAGGGCAGAACAACACGATCGCGCTTTGGGGGTGCGATTGTGCTAATTGAAGAAAAGGCAGATTTACCGCGATCGCGCAGAAGCAGTACGATATCACTGAACACCAGATACTGGAGAGAAACCTGCAACTATAGAATTCTCAAACAAAGGCACAAATTGAAATGGAGTCCAACAACAACAAACCAAATATGCAACTTGAGTGAAACACACATTCCAGACTCAATGGAGTCGATAAAATGGCCATCAGAGATCGTTTAAATGAAAAAGGACCCCTCCAAAAAATATTAACTAAAAGAGGGAATTTCTACATAAACTAACTCAAAACGATCACGGATACCTCATGAAGTGCTCCAAAGTTGTACTAGACCAAAGTCAGTATTTTGAAGCTAATGGACCTGTTAGAATTTGATTTCAAGCGTGTGTTGAAGGAAAGTTGACTAATGTTAAGGAGTACCTAATTTTAGGCTCTAAAATAGGCAAAGTAAGATAAATCTAAATTGAGCCACCAGTGAGCCAAACTACCAGTCCCAGCATGTCATAAATGACCTGAGAAAGCTACTAGAAAAATTTAGAATATAAGATACCACGTAAAACACTTAAATGACCGTAAGGGTCATTACATTAGGGTTTGGGTCTCGTGTTGGCCTTTTATTAGTTAAAGGTCAAAGTTAGAGGTCAGACCCATGTTCAAATTTTATGTTAATGTGGGGTCTCGGGTCGAGCCCCAAGATGGGCTCGTGGTTGGGACTAGGTTAGGATCAGTTCTCAACTCAAGCCTATGTCAATATCGGGTCTCGACTCGAGCTCAGGTTATTTTTTTTTTGTGTTTGAATGGACTTTAATTGCAAAATAATTAAAGTATTGGGGTTGACGATTAGAGAGTGATGGTTGATTTTGAGCTGTTTTATGAGTTGACATTGGGCTAGATTTTTTTTGGGTTAAGATGTGTTGTGCCTAAACATAGCCTAGTTATAGTATGGGAAAACTACACAAAAAGCGAGCATCACTATTATATCTACTATACGTAGTTATAGTTTTAAAATATTACCAAACAAAACTATTGTTAGAGAAAATAGCCAAATGCCCCGAACCTATTACCTACTTACCAACTACACACATATACTTCCAGGAGGGAGGGGGGGGGTCCTATAATGTAATGTCCATCGAGGCTAGTTTTGTAATTCTTTTGATTTTTATGCATTTAAAGCATTCTCGTAACTTGACTAAGTCGTTTAAGACTTGTTGGGATTGGTAGGTTGGTTCCCTGGCAGTGTTACAGTTTAAATTTCCTTAATTATTGCTACTTCAGGCCTTAATTATCTTATACGATCCCAAATTTCCTATTCTTCGATTCCATTGAGTCCGGAGTGTCCAATGTATAAAAGTTTCATGTATGGGTTGTAAAAGTCAGACTCTGTTTTTATTTCGAGCCTCAATTATTCAAATTGAGGCTGATTGGGAGGCAAAGATCTGTGATCTCGTAGGACATACCTAGTGTGCATTACGATCATGGGGCTTAGGGCCTCGATCGTGGAGAGTGAGGTGGCCAGGGGTCTTTATCATGTGGCCTGCTCTGCGATCGTTTGACCGCATGGCAGACCTATATATAGATTTCCTTTTCATTTTTTGGATGAAAGTTTCCCATTTCTTATATGATTAATAATTTCCCACAAACCAGTATATCAAGTTTACTAAACTTATGAAATTTTTTAAAAAATTATAAATTATTCATACAATAATTATAAATCAAAAATATTAAATAAATTAAAAATAAAAATAAAAATTAATTCCATCCCAATGCATAACGGGACGGGATGGAATAGGTGTTCCATTTCGATTGTCCCGTCGCGATACGGACGGTCCCGATCCGTCCCTGCCTGATCCCGATTTTGCCCAGCCTTAATCATGCCAACGTGTAAGAATTCAAATACTGTGTACACTCCCTCCTCTCATATCTATTGGCAACACCACTAGGGATCTTTCTGTATGATATATCATATATCCCTTGAAATTTAGTCCTTGATGTGGTGGTTGAGTTTCTAAGTTGTCTTCAGCAATGGTCATTTTATTTTAATTGAGAATTAGGTCAATATTTTTTGCATGCCCATAAAATTTATATACAAAAATGATGTAATATTTCAGGTTACCTGGATCGAGCACATGGAATATAATGAAAGTTGTATCCCTGATATTACCGCCCTTTTGGTTAGGATTGGCCTGGAGTTCGGCACACCAAGGTGGATAGCAAATCTGATTTTTCATTCATTCCATTATATTAAAATAGCACCCTCAAACTACGTGTAAGAAACAGATCACCAGGACTATTTCGTAGGCAGAATACGTTAAGATAAATTTGAAACGTAAGAACACAATAATTTATCGTGAAAAATTCCTGACTTACAAAGGAAAACAACCACGACCTGCACCTAAGCAAGATTTAACCAAACTTCACTAAAACAATGATCCTCAACACCAAGTTTTGATTACAAACAATTGCAATCCTAAAAACTAAATCTAGTTCCTAACAACGTTCATCAATCACCTTTGGCTAGCGAACCCCCAGATCTAAGTTGCCCACAACTTGAATCAAATCAAACAACTTCCTAATACAACTTATCTAGGAAATGAAAAAATTACAACTCAATAACTTTCTAATACAAAGTAACTAAACTCAGAATAAAATAGATAAACTATCAGGAGAACAGGTTCCTTTGTCCGATACTTTTGTATCAGTTGCACTTTAAGCTCACCAAAAATGCTCTCCAGAATTGAACTCGCTCAATTAAGAATATCTTCTTGCTTTTCTCTATATTTTTGTGTGCTTCTTCTCTGGAAATATCCATGGATATTTATACCCCTTACTATATACTCACATGCTAGTAGAGTTCTAAATTCCCAAGGACTCCTACGCTCTGGCAGAGTTTTAACTCCCCATGGACTCCTATGCTCCAATAACTTCTTACTTCATTCTAATCCCTTGGATGATTAGAATCCTCTTTATCATTATCTTGTCACTTTATCGTTATCTTCAATCTTTATCTCTACTTGATCGATTATCTCTTTAAGAAACCTTCTTTTACTTTATTGAAAAAAGGTACTTTCACTGTGTGTTAGTTTTAATCATATTCAGACACCTGATTCCTATGTTATGGCAAATCATCAAAATTTATTTAAGTCCAACACATTATTTTAGAAATGGATTTTAGCATAAATGGCTCTCTTGTCACAAGCCTTGTGATCATAATTTATTATTTCCTTCTCAAGCATACGTTGACACGTCTACCTGAGTGATTAGATGACAAGCTGAAGCAGGTTTTGTAGCTTATAGTTAAATTTAACTGACGTTAAAGTTTTATCGGGCTTCCATAAATGTCTCTTAAATCAATACTTCTTATAGACGGTACGAAATTCAGGAAGAACTTAAAGTATAATCTCCCTTTACAAAAACAATCACAGTGAACTTAATTTTAAATGAATTAATTAGACGATTTGGTCTAAGTCCTTTAGATTCATTCCAATGGTATGTGCACCATTATTTGAAATTAATCTACAGAGTCCATTCAAATTAGTAAAAAATTTAAGTAAATTAAGAAGTCTTTTGGAGGTAGGTGATCCAACGTCTTTGAAAGTCCTCGGTCATCCCTACCTTCACCTTCAAATTCAAATAATTTTATTAGTTAATACTTCCTCCGTCTTATATTAATTTTCATTTTCTCTTTTACAGAATTTTTAAGAAGTTATGTACAATTAAACACCTTCACATGAATTCACACTAGAATATATCTCACAAACATTTATATAATTGACCTGTAAATACAATCTCAACTCATCTGAACTCTCTCTCCTTTATATTCCTTTTCTAATTAAAAAAAAGACTATTATTTTACTCATTTTATGAAACATTATTTGAATCCGTAAACAACAATATTATATTGGAGTATTATTTACCAAAAGTTTAGTCAAACATCCAAAAAATTACTATAATTAAAGAAATAGCTATACTATGGTGGAATAAGTCTTTATCTTGCTAGAGAATTAGGCTGTGTTTGGTAAGAGGAAAAATATTTTTCATGAAACATACTTTTAAAAGTATTTATATGTTATCTAGCAAAATATTATGAAATCGGAAAGCGATGGGGTGGAGGGTGATGGAGTGGCGGGGTTGGAGTGGTCAAGGAATGTGGTTTTGGTGGGTGGGGAGGAGACAATAAACTTGGAATGTAACTTATGCAACTTGTTTTTCTTACTTCCATAAGGGAAGTCATTTTTCTTATTTTTAAGAAACTCATTTTCCTAGAAAAAATATTTTCAAACATTTTAACCAACCAAATATAAAAAAATTAAAAAATATTTTCCTTCGTACCAAACACACCCTTAATCCTTCATGTAATGTAAAAGTACATCATTACGGTCTCTATAAATATGTAAATGTAGTGCACCATAAGTATGAACAAATATTTCTAAAAGCATCAGATATCACGATCAATAATCACATGAAGATCTAGGGGAACATGAAGTACGTTGCTCTGGTGTTCCTAGTTGACGCTGCTGCCATTATATTTGCGGAGTGCAACTTCGAAGGTTAAGTACCCAATAAGAAAAATCCTCTTTTGTTTTTGTTACCCTAGCTAGTACATATTTATTGAAAAATAAATCCCTCAATCGTCTAGTATTATTTTTAAATTTTTATTTCTAATTAAATTTTATATTAGATTTATGTGAAATGAACTTAAAAGTATTGAATACGCAGGGGACACTCTTTATGCATGGAAAACGTACCTCATAGACCCTAACAATGTTCTTCAAAGCTGGGATCCAACGTTAAACAATCCTTGCACATGGCTTCATGTTACCTGCAACGGCCAAAATAGTGTTGTAAGAGTGTAGGTCACTATTTAACTTCTCTATTTATTTATTTTTTATGAACGTGGTGATCGAGTTAGTTTCCCTCTATTTACCAAGGTACTTAGTATTTTTTTGACTCAGCCAAGAATTAAACCTTAAATCTGATGATTCTCAACCCACCATATATATACAAGTCCATTAGATGCAACTTTTCAGCTTCTCGTCAAACGGTTAGGTCAACAATTTAGCTGACAACGAGTGCTCATTACTTTTCACTCGAACCATATTTTCTAAAAAAATTATTACTCTATACTCTTGATTCGTCCATGTAGACAAATTTGAGTGTTATTTTCTTATGCATGTTAAAATCAACAACCTTTATATACAAATGAAGGGACCTAGGTGCTGCAAACCTCTCCGGGACTCTGATAGCTCAATTGGGAATGCTAAACAATCTTCACTATTTGTAAGTTTATCAATTAATAAATTAGTCTTATTTCATTTTTGATGAATAAATATATCCAAGAATGCAATTTAGGATGTAATTAATTCTTTTCTTGTTTAATTAATTAACGACAGGCAAGTTCAAAATAATTCAATTAGTGGAAAAATTCCAAGTCAATTGGGGAACTTGACAAAGCTAATGAGCCTGGGACTGGAAAATAATCAACTTACTGGTCCGATTCCGTCTTCTCTTGGCAATTTGAAATCCCTATGATGGATGTAATCTACTTTTTCATTCTCTGCTACATATTTTATTTGTTTCAATTTATATAATGTACTTTAACTGAATACAAAATTTAAAAATGAAAAAAAAAAATTTAAACTTGTAATCCAAAACAAACTATCTCACTTGTATGATTTCCCATATTTTCATAACCTTTCCCATGATCTCTATGATTTATTGTCATGTTTAATACAATCTTGTAACCACCTTTTATATATAGTATATATAGGAGCATGGGATGTGATCACACTTGAAAGAAAGAAGAAGGTTCTACTATTTTGTCTCTTTATTTTTGAGTTTTTTTTTAATAGTACTTATAAATTAAAACAGAGGAAGTTATATATTATAAATTTTCTTCGTTTCACTTTCTCTTCGATTAGTCATAAAATTTAAGAAATAAAGACTTTAGAAACATTGGGTATAAAATCATGTCATTATAACTAAAATGTAAAGTTTAAAACCAAATTATTTATAAATATAGAAACATGTTATTTTTTTAATAACAATCTAAAAATAAATATAAAAAAATGAATCAGAGCCATAGAGGGACAGACTTAACTAAGAAAAGTACTGTAATGTGCTGTAATATCGATTTTTTTTCCTTTTGCAGGAGATTGGATAGTAATAAACTATCAGGGAAAATTCCTATCTCAGTCTTGAAGCTCATCTACTGGGGAAATTTGCAACTACTGTAAGTTTCACCGAGTTGATTTCTTAGATTGTCACTTAACTAACATTTATAACATGTTATAAAGTTATTTTATTTTTGGAAGAAAATTGAAATCATGAAGAAATATGACTTTACAATATAATAACTATTAGTTGAGTGACCATCTATAAAATTAATTTCACAATTTTCAAAAAAACATTCATTGATTTTCTTATATTACTTGCCAAATTGTGGCAGAAGGAACTATATGACATCTCCTTTTTTAATATCATTTATCAACAGGAATGTGTCTGACAATCAACAGGCAGGGACTGTCCACCGTGCTAACCAAACAGGTTTGGAATAATGCATACTGTAAATAAATGAGATTTCTTGAGAATTTAGGCTGGCAGTTTATGTAAAATAAAGAATTTTCTTTTCTGTAGGATTTGCTACTACAACAATAATTCAAGACATGATAGGCTAAAGAGGTCACTGTTGAAGCTTTGAATTGGATAGTAGTATAAAGTTGCACTTTGGTATATGTTCAAGTCAAGGATGAATTTTTTTAAACTTAAAGTGTTATTTTGATGAATTGTGGCTGTAATTTTTGAGAACAAATAATACTCTATAATAACTATACTACTAGAATTGAAATTCTAGAACACTGCTATCGCATTTTGTGACTTACATTTGACTTTATTGATCGCCTTAACTATTCTTCTTGACATGGTGAGATACTATTTTCCTTTTGTATTACTTCGCCCATGTTGATCTGATACAGTCTTATAAAAAAAGTTTAATTACATGTATATTTGTAATAACCCTCAGGGTATGCTTGTGATCTTTATTTTTTTTGTATTTATACCATTTTACTCTTTTCCATATTTGCATTATGGTAGTTATGATTTTCTTTGTGGGTGACACAAGGTGGTTGGATAGGAATTATGAGAGTTTTTTATTTTGGAATGATTGACCAATGTCGACATTTATTAAAGATGAGTTCGAAATGGAATTTTCAATAGTTCCTTTAGCTTCAGAATATGATTTTTGGGTTAGTTGCACCTTTGGTTTAGGTCTCGAAGTTTTCGACTGGGTTTTCAATCACTCAATGAAATTTTAGAAACTTTTAATTGACTTCGATCAGGTCCAAATGATGTTTTTAGTCGAGTGGCATATATGATTTGTGTTTGTAGAGTTCAAAACAAATTCTAAGGGTCCATTCGAGACTTTTGATTTCGGTGTTCATTATTGGTTTGTTTTTTTGGTGTAGGTGATTTACCCATCGCATTGGCGATGGGATGGTCACGATCGCGAAGGAAATGGTCTTACGTATTACGGTCGTGGTGGGTCAGGTTGAGATCATGGAGGGTTAACTAATCGGGTCTGGATCGGGGGAAGGGGTTGGTCTATGCGAATGCGAATAGGTCTTCATTCTTGCAAAGGAACCTGGTCAGATTAGACCTGTAAGATATCCTTCGATGACCTAGGAGGTGTTTTCCAGAGTCCTTTTTGACATTTTTATCCCTCATATCATGAAAGATGAAAGTAGCAATTAGATCGAGCATCTAACTTATGAGGGTATTTCTGTTACCGAGTATGAGAGTCAGTTCTGGGTCTTATCTAGGTATGTCTTGATGGTTTATCTGATGAGAATAAGAGGATTTGTAGATTTGTAGATTTGTCAAGGGTCTAATTTATCCTACCGATTCAGTAGCATTTTGGGAATCCCAGTCTGGGATGCTTTTTCAGGAGGTGGTTGATACAACTAAAAGGATACAGTTGATGCATTGTGAGGTATTTGGGGACGTGAAGAACAAGAGACCCCATTAATTTGTCTAACTTAGTAGCACCCCACCTATGGGTAGTGATTCTCTTTGGAGAGGTGCTCACCCCCAATTCAACAGTCCAATCATGTAGTTTTTTGGGTGTTTGAGGGTGGACATATTAGGCGTGGTCCTTTCAATTTGAGTCAATATTCTTATTGGTATTCTTAGGAATAGTCAAATCAAGATGGGTATCTTAGTGCATCATCGAAGTTGTCTATTCATAGAAGGTGTTTTACTTGTGAGGATCTTAGGTATTATTAGAAGGATTATGCACAACATCGCTAGAGGGGTCCTCAGTTGGTTTCTAAGATTCCAACTATAATATAAGCACCCCCGGCTAGTGATCAATATGGTTCACAGATTGGTGGAGTAGATGGTAGAGGAGTGACTCATAGAGATAGTACTCGAGCTCAGTGATATGCATTATCGGTTAGGGTTGAGATAGGGAGATTTGATATAGTTATTACATATATAACTTCAGGGTGAAAATGGTTTGCTTCAGCTTCAATTGATTATGGATCTGTTTATCTTCTAGATTGTATTTATGTGCTTTCTTGGTTTTGGATATGCCTTGTGAGTTCTCTTTTTGTGCTTACTTTTATTCCCATACCTTTAGTTGATCCATAGTGGTGGAAATATTACACTGATCCTTCTAAAGTCACTTTGGTATGATATGATAAGTGACCAGGGCTACTTTATGATAAGTATGGTAGGCATCATTATATTTTGTGGACCTACTTAGCATCAATATATTTAATGGGGCATAGGTAAGTTTCCTCTTATCTTGTGGGTTTGAATGATCTAAGTGAAAGTAAGATACTAGTCATGTTGGTTGCTCATCACAGTGATAGGTATTGATTAAGCATTTCATTGACCTATTTTTCTATGGTTTGACCTTGGTTCTACTTTTTCTGGTGTGTTGGGTTATTTAACACCGGGTATAGATATGATGGGTGTCTTCCCTGTGATGTTTAATTATGTTGCTACATTAGTGGGTGGTTTATTAATGGTGGATCGGGTGTGTCGATCATATGGTGTGATCTTGTAGGTAGAAAATACCTAGGTGACTTTGGGTCCTCCTTGAGGCGATTGGTTTTGATGCAGTGATTGGGTGATTCATGAATAGAGCTATTCGACTTCTGATTTTGGAATAAGGACGAGAGACCTTTCAAGAACTTAGAGGTTATATGAGAGAAGGTTACAGGTTCTAGATCCATTTCATTTAAGAGAGCAAAGGAATGATTAGTGCAGAGCAGCAGTATGGGTGAAATGATTCAAGAGATGTCGCGTTTAAACCAGAGTGGATATGCTTTGCCATGGTCTTTGCAATGAGGTTATCTCATGTTTGGATTAGGTTTGATATTGGGATCATTACAATGATTCTTTTGAGTTTACTCACTTATTTTGGTCCAAGTAACTTACTTTTCAAAGAGGTTAGCCGGACTCTATGTTTGGAAGTGGTCTAGTAGTGGACATGCCTAATTTATCACCTTAGGCAGAGTTAGTTGGTTTGCATATTGCAGAAGTTATTGAGGTGAGAGTCATCATTCCATTGCCCAGGAAGGTCTAATTAGGATTGTGTGCATTTAGGACATTATTCACAAGTTGGTTAGTTGATCTTCTCAGTCTCAAGTATTGATTACCAGACAGGTCGGGTCCTCCTTTGATGGGTCTGAGTTGACTTAGGATCAAGTTCTTCAAATATCGAGTATGAAAAAGGTTTGTGCTAAAGAATGGTTTGTGGCTTGTGGTTGATGTAAAAGTTGTGTAAATGTACCATTCATGAGTGACACTTTGGGCATTGTAAAGTCTACTAGCTCAGTTGTGGTTCTGCATTTTCCTTGGATAGGGGTAAGTAGTTTGACTTTGCCTTCAAATTCAAAAATATTCCTCCAGAGTCCAGATTGTGATGAAAATGAAATTTGTTCCGATGGTTGTCTTGTGGTTCAGAAGGTTTTGACTCAGTCATGTTTGTTCTAATATGTTGTGGTATTGGTAGTCATTTTTGCGATACAAATTCAAATGTTTTGGTCCAGAGGTTCACCTTTTGTGGTGTTTCATAAGAGTATCATCTTGTGTAAAATTTTTCTTGAGAGAGTATAAAAAAATAATTGGTAGCATATCCTCAGATTTTGATAGCTTTAGTGAATGATGTAATAATCCTCCGAGGTCATTTTTGTTTTTTTCATGTGAAATTACCATTTTATCCTTTTATGCAGTTGATTTATAGCATATCTGTTCCATTGGTGTGGTTAGTTCAAGACCCGGAGTGGTTGGTTGGATGTTTTGAGGGATTTTTGTTTTGAAAGATTTTAGAGTTGAAATGGTTGATTTTAATCAATATATGGAGATCTAAGGCTCAAAATGGAATTCTATCAGTCCATTAGCTCAGGAATGTGGTTTCTGGTCTAGGTAGACCTTTAGTTTGAATCTTAGGATTTTCAGTGTGAGTTTATGCGTTTAAATAAGATGATTAGAAAGTTTAAGTTCAAAGTTTGAATTGAATCTACATTTGAACTTAGGGTGCTCGAATTTGAAAGCTGTTGATTCCATTGGTTTTAGGAGGTGTTTTAGGAATAGAATGAGGTTCGATCTAGTTTACGAGATTTCGGAAGCATTTTAGTTTTTTTGGTAGAAAGAATAGTTTAGATTTGTCCTAGGTGGATATCAGATAAATAATGACCCAAATCCATACATTGATGATTTCATTGAGTCAGGAATGTCGATATTATTCTACATGCATGTGTGGTTTTTGTTCACGAGCTTCCAAATAAATCTCAAGGCTCCTTTATTGGGTTAGAATTATCTTTGGTGCATTAGCTGCTGGTGTAGCTGGTATTTCTTCTTCACATTCGTGACCCCTTGGCCACGTTCATGAAGAAGAGAAGTTTTTGGTCATCGAAAAATGAGGTGGGGACCGCGTTTGCGATAAAGGGTATCTTGTGCTCCTCAATCATGAAAAGAAAATTGTGATCACGAAGAAGTATTTGGGGTTCGTTCAGTTGGCCTTCACGAACATGATGGGTTTCCCACACTTACAGTTAAGGTCTTATAACAGTGATATAAAATATTTCTTTTCATCCATTTCTTTCATATCTCGAAATTTAGAACTTCTAAAATCATTTTTAGAAATTTCAAAAGGTGTTTTTCAAGATTTAAACCTTAGGTAGGTTTCCAAATCAAAATTTCATCATATATCACTAATGATTTTGTTTTAAATCCTGATTTTTTAAATTTATAATGGTATTTATGGTCTAAACTTTAATGATATATTTTGAGGCTTTGGAGGTCGGTTTCAATTCGATGTTTGATAAAATTTCATATTTAGATTTTCAAGTTATGAATAACATATTTTTGAAATAAATTTTAAATTTTCCCTTGGGGTTTGGGTTTGATATATTGGTTAACTTATCAGATCTGATTTTAAAGCACAATAATACGGGTATCTTTAGTTTGAAATTTTATAGGTAATTTATATTAGACAATTTGGGCTTGGTTGGAATCTATCCAAAAGGATGAGGCTTTGATTTAGTACTTTTACTCTTTTAAGGCAAGTTGAGGTTTAGTTGACTCTTTTTTTAAGTATTTAAATATTTTTTATATCTATAATTGTTGTGCCTAAATCATAGTGGGAGTAATGGGGTTTATTGGGGATCCCATATAAGTGAGATGACGAGCATCTATATGGATAGATCTAAAATGAGAAATAAGAAATCAAATAGTATGAA
>JBDJHY010379112.1:0-18366 GCA_039654485.1 Withania somnifera | reverse complement strand
GTGACTCATGTTCATTTTTGTTAGAGAAAATTGTACATATTGAGAGCGAAAAATACACTACACTTACTAGTTATTGCTGTACTTACCCCTTTGTTATTGTACCTTATGTGCCTCCACACTATTTGCTTTTGATCATTCTTTACTTTTTTATGCTTACTTTTACTCGGTCGACCTATGATGCCTATTAGGTACCCATTTTTTGGTACTCATGCTACACTTCTGCATCTTTTTGTGATGTAGATCCTAGTACCATCCAACAGAGCAGACACAATCGTGTGAGATAGATGGTGTGGTACCAGGAGATTTCAGTGAGCATTGGGAATCCTTGATGACTTTTCCTTCGAGTATCAGAGGTATCCTAGTCAGATCCTAGATAGTTGTTTGTGGTTTTTTCCCATCGTAGGTTGTATGTTGTAATTTTTGTATATAGATGCTCTACAACCATGATACAACGTTTTGGGAAGTTATATTTAGTTGTGTGTTGTCGTGTTCTACTTTTGTTTCTCCTCTTCATCCCTTTCTTTTTTCTTTCGGGTTCTAGAAACTGGCCCATCGCTACTTGCTCAGTCCAGAGTTAGGCTTGTATATCAATGAGATGTAGACACCATCACAACTCAAATTATAGGTCGTGACAATTAAGACTCATGATAGGAGTTGTACTTCATGAACAATAGCTCTTCTTTTTGCTATTAAGGCTCCAAAAAACCAAACCACGACCTGCACTTTTTCGTAGTACGACCTGTATAACCAAATCATAATATTAAAGCGGAAAAATAAAAATATATATACCTCTTCCATGAGACCTACCACGAGCTGTGGACTTGAGGACCACAACTCGTGGTCTTCAAATATGGCATGGGATGCCTGTTCTAGTGAACAAGGTTCACTTCACGACTCAATTAAGTGCACTTCACGAGTTGTGAAGTGGTTTCGGGAAATATCCTAGTTCTTTTGATGAGGGTATTTTGGGTATTTTTTTAATTTTGGGATAAATCATGAAATTTTTGCTTCTAAACATAACATTATTAATACCCTAAATACTTAAGTTGTTAAGCTTTTAGATAAATCAAATCAATCTAGGGTTTTTCTTTCAACTTATCCAAAGAGGAAAGAAGTAGGGATTTTCAAAGAGACTCCATTCTAGCAGATTGACAGTTGATTTTTTCACCATTAAATTGCTTCAAATCAGGTACGTGGCCTTTCAATAAGGTCTCCTTTCATCCTTGTGACCGAAGGACTCCTTTCATCCTTATGCCCAAAACCTTGTTTCTAGGTTTTGAAGGAGTAGATTAATGCTAAGTTCTATTTTAATTCTATAAACTATTATTTCCTAAGCAATGATTTATTTGATGTTTTTGAGTTAGAATTATGAAGTTTTCATGATGTTTATCTAATTATAAAATTCCTCATGAGTTAGCATATTTTTATAAGTGAAGTAATAAAGAAAGAATCTTTGATGTAAGAATTGATTATTGTTGTCAAGGTTTATTCATAAAACTTGATATGAGGGTTGAAGTGTCATAATTACTTGACATTTTACATGATATTAAGTATGAACATAAAGCATGTTTAAATTGACTAATTGATTAAATTGAGAGTTTTGATGATGATTGTAACTTTATTTACGAGTTGAGAGTAAAATTAAGTATAAAGTGTCAAATTTATATTTTGATAAAGAGTGTTAACCAATTTTGGTTTTAAAAGATCTTATGGGCTAGTTGGTTCTATCGAGGGTGTTCCACTAGTCTAGAGTGTTGATGTATAGTTTCACTTATGGTTCCATTGAGGGTGTTCCATTAAGTCAAGAATGTTGAGTGTTGGTGCATTAAAGGAGGAGTATTAGAACTAAAGGTGGGGATGAGTTTCCCAATACCCATAACCTGCATTCCACCATAATGTATTATTTTTTACTACTCAATTGTACTAAGAGTGCCTAGTTGGATCCACTAGAAAAAATGTCTCATCTTGTGGTGGGGTGTGAGAGCCCCTACACACATGTTAATATGTGGATTTAATTTATTTATGCATTGAGGTATGTTGGATATATAAACTCCCAAAGAGCAGCTAAAATTGAATGGATTGAAAGGAAGAAAGTAAAAGCTCGTTTTTAACTAAGTCTTTATCATTTGTTAAAAACTGAAGAGTTAAACTGTTTTAGTTGAGTTTACTAGAGATATGAGATTTTAAACTAATTTAATTATAAACTGCTAAATTTCTTATTTGAGTTAGATCTGGAGTTGATATTTAATTTTTATGCATTGCCTAGTACTTATAATTATACTATATAGCCTATTTTATACCTGCTCACGTACTCAGTACATGATGATTCAACTGTTGTTGCATGTGTTAACCCCCATAAAAATACTACCAACCATCTAGACATTCGAGGTTGACATGACTTGCATTCTTAGAAGATTATATGAATTTTGAGTCCTCATTTGGTCTGATGGAATGCTATGGAGTTAATTTATTTTTTTTGATCTAGAGCTTGGACTTTACCTTTGTTATTTGTTATTTCATTTGTTAGAGACTAGCTAGTAAACTATTGTGCTAACATTCCATTATTTGGCTAGTAGAGAGTTTCAGATTGAGATGTATTGATTTTGAGACTTGAGTTTATCTATTCTTTATTTGAGATCCTAATTATTGATTATTGTGAGAAGCCTATTAAACTTCTTTTATTATGATTATTTCTTACACTATGTTATGTGTGTAGAGTTATTCACGATCCAAGTGGTCCTTCTGAGGATGATCGACCAAATTAGTAACTAGGGAAGCTTATTATACCTAGTGGGTGAGCTCAGGGGCGTGAGAAAAATGGTATCAAAGATGTAGTACCATAATGTCCTAAGTTAATTCTAAAAGCCATCACTAGGTAGAGACGTAATTATAGGTATAAACTGTAATATTCTTATAACTGAGAGGCTACTGAGCAAGTAGGTAAAGTTCCCTTTATTGATGTTCTAGTTCATATTTTCGAGTTTTCTCCAAGATATTTAATTTTTCTAACTAATCCTTTACGCATTTTAGATCATGCCTCAATGATGATCAGCTCACCAGGGCTAAAACAAGAACCAATAGAACAAGGCTCCACCATCCACAACAACCACTAGGAGACATTACCAACATGATGCATATGATGGCTTAGGCTAAGGCTCAAGCTCAGGCTCCACAACTAGTTTAGGTTTCTGTGGTTTAGCCAGGTTCTCTTGATGTTGGAGATTTGAGAGTGAAAGAGTGTTTGAGGTTGACTCCTCTGGAGTTTTGTGGTTCAAGGACTGTGGATGATTTAAAGAACTTTTTTGAGGAGGTCTATCTGATTTGATACATAATGAGATTTCTTGATGTTGATAAGGTTGAATTGGCATCTTATCAGCTGAAGGATGTTTCCAGGACATGGTGTGATCTATGGAGGAAGAACAGGGGAGTTGGAGTTGTTCTACCATCTTAGGAGGAGTTTGATACTACATTCATGGGCTGATTCACTCCTATAGAGAAGAGGCAAGAGAGGGTTAGTGACTTTCTAAATTTGAAGTAGGGCTCTATGTCTGTTACTGAGTACAACATAAAGTCACTATGTTATCGAGTATGCTCCAGAGATAATTGATGATATGAATACCAAGATAAATATTTCTTTATTGGAATTTATCCTTATTTGATCTAAGAAGGGAGAGAATCTATGTTGAGTACTAATATTGACATTATAAGACTGATGGTGCATCTTCAACAGATTGCTAAGGATTAGGATACGTATATAGAGAGTTATCATACTAAGAGGGATAAGACCAAACATTCTAGAGTTAGTCAGCCTAAGTCAGATGGTTTAGACAACAGCAACAGTAGGATTTTAGGGGATCAACTCCTTCATCATTCACACCTTTGAAGAATCAAAAAAATATGTCATATCGGTAGGGTATTGCTACTATCTGTTAGACATGTGGTAAGGTCCTTTCGGGTCAGTGTCATCTCAGGTAAAATAGATGTTTTGGGTGTTATTAGATTGGTTATAGTCTTCATGAATGTCCTTTAAGTAACTACTATACTTGTCATTTTCTAGGGAATAAGCAAAGATATTTTCCAATAGTTTGACAGGGTGGTGCCAATCCACAGACTACTGCCTAATAACAACTCGACGGTACGCAACCTCAGCAGGGTGCTATTACTTTTACCGGCTAAGGATAGTGCAAAAACCATTTGTATGCTTTGGGTTCTTGAAAGGATCAAGATCAGTCAACGAATGTGAAGACAGGTATGATTAGATTCTATGAGGTAGTTATATAATATTCATTGTTATACCCTATATCTTCTCCTTCTTTTGTATCCCCATATGTTGCTAGACAATTTGGTTTAGATCTTGATGTTTTATCTAAGTCATTATCAGTGCCTACAGCTGTTGGTAATCATGTTCAAGCTAAGAGAGTCTATAGTAATTCTCCCATTTTAGTTCTTGGATAGTTGTTCATGATTATTTTCCTACGTTAAATACGGTAGACTTTGATGTTATTCTAGCCATAGATGGCTCCATTCATGTCATGTTGTTGTTGACTGTAGGTCTAGAGTTCACCAGTTTCCTGATAGATATGTCCTTAAGTAGGAGAGGAGTAGAGTTGTTCCTAAGGGTAGTTTTTTTCGTATTTGAAGGGTAGAAAGGTGATTTCTAACAGTTGTGTTCATGGTTTGTTTGATTTCAGGACACTGAATCCAAAACTTTTGATAGCTAGTGTATCCCTATAGTTTGAGAGTTTCTTGATGTATTTCCTGAAGATTTAAGTTGAGTCTCTTCTGATAAAGTGATAGAATTTGGTATAGATCTTGTCTTAGAAACTCATCCTATTTCTATTATAACACATAGCAGCTTAGAGAGTTCAAGGACCGGTTAGCCGATATTTTAAATAAGAGGTTTATCTATTTGAGTGTCTCTGCTTGGGTGCTCTTATACTTTACTAGAGAAAGAAAGATGGTTCCTCATTTGTGCATTGATTACTGTCAGCTAAAAAAGGTCACAATCAAGAATAAGTATCCCATTACAAGGATTGATAAATTGTATGATCAACTACAAGGTGGTAGCCATTTTTCTAAGTTTGACATTTTTTCTAGGTATTATCATCTTAAAGTCAGAGAGTCAAGTATTCCAAAGACAACTTTTTGTAATCATTATGGCTATTTGAGTTTGTGGTCATATATTTTGTTTTACTAATGCTCCTACAACTTTCATGGACCTCATGAACAGGGGTTTCAATCCCTAATTGGACCTATTTGTGATTGATGATAACTTGGATATTTCCATAAGTGACGAGGAACATGCAGGACATCTTCTAGTTTTTCTTCAGACACTTACAAAGCATCAAATTTATGCTAAGTTTACTAAGTGTTATTTTTGGCTTGAATCATTCACCTTCCTTAGTCATATCATATCTTGCGTGGGTATTCGGGTAGATTCCCAAAATATTGATTTTATCTGTAATTGTCCTAGACCTACCTCTTGGTCATATATCCATAGTTTTCTAGGTTTAGCTTATTATCATTATGGATTTTTTATGGGATTCTCTTCCATAACCACTCCCTTGACTCGTTTGATTTAGAAGAAAGCAAAGTTTGAGTCATCTAATTCTTGTGAGAGGAGCTTTTAGGAATTGACAGTTAGGTTTACATCTACTCTGGTATTGACTTTGCCTTATTATTTTGAGGGTTTTGTTATGTATTGTGATGCTTCAAGAGTTGGCATAGGTTATTTTATGATGCAGCAAGGTAAGTTGTATCATATGCTTCTAGACAGCTTAAGGTTTATGAGAAGAATTATTCTACCCGTGATCTTGAGGTTGTAGCTGTGGTTTTTTCTTTTATGTTGTGGAGACACTACTTGTATCAGTTATATGTAGATGACTTCACCTATTATAAGAGTTTGTAGCCTCTGTTTGATCAGAAATGTTTGAATATTTAAAAAAGAAGGTGGGTTGAGTTGCTGAAGGATTATGACATAAATGTGATGAATCGGCATGGCAAGGCCAATGTATTGGCTGATGCCCTTAGCAAGTTATTTTTGGGGAGTTTTTTGTATTTTGATGGAGATAAATGGGAGTTATCTAGAGAGCTGCATATGATTGTACACCTTTGTGTTAGATTGATTGGTGCATAGGAGGTTGTATGCTTGTTCAGAATGTTTCCAAGTCATCTCTTGTTGTAGAGGTGAAGGAGAAGCAAAATAGTAATCCAATTCTTATTATATTGAAAGATGCAGTCCATAAGCATAAAGTTTAGGTTTTTTCCAAAGGGGGAGATGGGGTTCTTGATTGTCAAGTTCACCTATATGTTCCAACAATTGATGGTTTGAGAGAGAGGATTAGTCAGAGGATCATAGATCTCGAAATTGTATTTATCATGGAGTTAATAAGATGTATAGAGATCTGAGGGAGATGTATTTGGTGGGAGGGTATGAAGAACATCGCTAAGTTTGTTGCCAAGTGTCCTGATTATCAGCAAGTGAAGGTAGAACACCAAAGACCAGCAGGTGAGATACAACAATTTAAGATTCCAATGTGAATGTGGGAGGTGATTAATATGGATTTTGCCACCGTTTTATTGTTAGCCTAAAGGACTGATTCTGTAAGGGTTACAGTAGACCAACTGACTAAATCTACTCACTTCTTAGTTGTTCACACAGTTATTAAGTAGAGCTTTATGGTGGAATATACTTGAGGGGCATTTTTCGTATGCATGGTGTACCTCTGTTTATTATATAATATCATGGTCCCTAGATTACATCTCAGTTTTGGAGATCATTTTAGAGAGGTCTTGTTACCCAAGTTCAATTGAGTTTGGTTTTTCATCCGTAGATAGATGTCCTGAGTAAGAGGACTATTCAGACTTTGGAGGATATGCTAAGGGTGTGTGAAATTGATTTCAAGTCTAACTAGGTTGATCACCTACCTTTGTTTGAGTTTTATACAACAATAATTATCATTTAAGTATTGAGATGGCTCAATTTGAGGCATTATGTGAGTGGTGGTGTAAGTCTTTAATTTATTGGTTCGAGGTTGGTGAGGTTGTTGTTGTAGGTACAAAATTTGTTCTTGATGCAATGAAGATAATTCAGACTATTAGATAGAGGTTGAGGAAAACCAAAGTATGCAAAATTCCTACATAGATTTGAGGAGGAGAGAGTTGGATTTGATGTAAGTTATTAGGTGTTTCTGAGGGTGTCTCCTATGAAGGGTGTCACGAGATTTGGGAGAAAAGGTAAGTTAAGTCCGAGGTACATAGGGCCTTATCAGATTGTGAGGAAGGTAGGAAAGGTTGACTATGAATTAGATCTTCCATCAGAGTTAGCAGTAGTTCACAGTATGTTTCACGTCTCATTATTGAGGAAATGTATTAGTGATCTATCTTTGATAGTGATAGTCAAGGGTATCAACATTCATGATAGTTTGACCTATGCGGAGGTCCTCATTAATATTATTGATAGACAGGTCCATAGTTGAGAAACAAAGAGATAGCATCAATTAAGATTCTCTTGAAGAACCAGGCAGTATAGGAAGCTACGTGGGAGGCAGAGGCAGATATGATGAGTATATCTTAGGTGCATAGTCCGACTCTTAGTTTCCCACACTAAGAATCATGGTGTTAAATAGTAAGAATCATGATGGGAGTTATACTGCATGACTATAGGCTCCTTTTTTGTATTAAGGAACCACAAAGCCAAACCATGACCTGTACTCTTCCATAGCCTGCACTGTAAAATTGAGATATTGAAGCCGAAAAATCAAAGTTTTTGTCCCTCTTTCCCAAGACCCACCACGAGCCCTGAGTTGAGGACCACGACTCATAGGTCTTATAACATGGTATGTGATTCCTGTTCAAGTGAAATAGGTTCACTTCACAACTCAGTGAATTGCATCCGGTTATTTTCCTAGTTAGTTTAATAAGTGATATTTTGGGTATTTCCTTTAACTTTTTAGGCTAAAGTCATGTATTTTTGGCTTCTAAATATAAAAAATATAATCATAAACACTTAATTCATTAATATTTTAGATAAATAAAATCAAGCTAGGGTTTTTCTTCCAACTTTTCAAAACAGGAATAAACTAGGGTTTTTTAATGAGACACCATTCTAGCAGCTTGGTAGTTGAACTTCTCATAATCAGATTCCTTCAAATCAGGTACATGGGTATTCAAAAAGGACTCTTTTAATCCTTGTCCCTAAAAACCCTTTTCTAGATAAGGCTTTGAACGTGGTGGAAGCATGCTAGAGTTCTTGTTTAATTCAATAAACAATAATTCCCCGGAGTAATGATTGAATCGATGTTCTTGAGTTAGAATTATGAAGTTTTTATGTTTCTCATATAATTATGAAACTCCTCATGAGTTAGCATATTTTCATAATTAAAGTAAAAGAAATAAAGAAGCTTTGAGGTATGAATTAGTGATTGCTTTCAAGATTTATTCTTAAAAATTGATATGAGGGTTGAAGTGTCATAATTACTTGAGTTTTTACATAATTTTGAGTATGAACGTGAAACATGTCTAAATTCACTAATTAAAGTAATTTAAGAGTTTAGATGATGATTTTAGCTTTATTTACAAGTTGAGAGTAAAATTGACTATAAAGTGTCAAATTGAGATTTTGATAAAGAGTGTTAGCCAATTATGGTTTTAAATGATGTTATCTGCTAGTTGGTTTCATTGAGGCTATTCCAATAATCTAGAGTGTTGATGCATAGTTTCACTTATTGTTCCATTAAGGGTGTTCAATTAAATCAAGAGTTTTGAGTATTGATATTGATTTTTTATGGGAAGAGTATTAGTGGGTGGGAATGAGTTTCTCAATACCCATAACCTTCGTGGAATAGTGGGGTATTATTTTGGTACCACTCAATTATACCTAGAGTGTCTAGTTGGATCTACTAGAAAGATTTTCTCATCCTATGGCGGGTATGAGATCCCTGCACACAAAGTAATAATGGACTTCATCATTTTATTCCATGAGGTATGTTGATTATATAAACTCCCAAAGAGAAGATAAAATTTAATAGTTTGAATGGAAGAAGTAAAATTTCATATTTAGCATTTTTAAAATACAAAGAGTTAAGCTGTTTTAGTTGAGTTTACTTGAGATATAAGCTTTTTAACTGTTTTCATTATAAATTGCTAAATTGCTTATTTGAGTTAGAGCTGGAGATGATATTTACTGTTCATGCATTGCATAATACTAATCATTATTCTATACAGCCTATTTTATACCTGATCACGTATTCGATACATGTTTTGTATGCTTATTCTACTCTTGTTACATGTACTAACCCCTATGCAGATACTGCCAACAATCTGATGTTTAAGATTGCGATTTCTTGTAGTCTTCGAAGATCAGTGAGTCCTCACTTGATCCGAGAGAAATCTATGGAGTTATTTTGTTTTGTTGATCTAGATCTTGTACTTTATCTTTATTATTTATTATTTTATTTCTTAGAGATAAGCTAGTAAACTCTTGTGCTAGCAGTCCATTGGTTGGCTAGAGAGACTTTTAGAATGAGATGTATTGGTTTTGAGACTTGAGTTTATCTATTCTTTTATTGTGACAAATTATTGATAGTTTTGAGGAGTCTATTACACTTCTGCTATTATTTTTATTGCTTTAGTTTAGTGGCTTATGTAGAGACGTACATGATCCAAGTGGTTCTTTTGAGGCTTCTATGGCAACATATTAGCTAAAAAAGCCTATCATGCCCAGGGGGTGAGCTTAGGGGAGTGACATTGGCATAGAATATGTATCAATATATGGATTAAACTGAATATTTAGGAGTAAAATAAGTAAAGAGCTAGCTGAAAGATGAATATATAGGTATGCATACACTAAAATTATCATGTAACCACAATCAGTAAAAAAATATGCCAAAGCAGTATAAAATAGTTCAAGAAAATTTGAAAATTAAGATTAAGTCATAAATGATGAATTTAAAGCATAAATGAACATTTAACTTCAATAAAATAAAGTAATCTAGCATACATTACATGTTATATAATCTATGGATTGACTAGTACTTAAAACTAATGGCATCCTTTATAACTGACATAACTCTAGGAGAGAAACCTAGTGTTCAACAAATAACCTAATGTTGGAAGGGCCCTCTACACCTTTTGGGGTGTAGAGCCTGATATACCCCATTGGATCAATTAAGTCTATGATTCTTCCTTAGCACTCTAGGCAAATAGTCCTATGGTGGCATAGTTATAGGACTTGAGCATCACCCTAAAGTAGCAGATAACAAACCACATCCTCTCTATTCTAATACTAATCAGAAAATTTCCATATGATGGAGTGCTACTGATATGATTAATAAGACATATCTTACTACTCAACTAACCTTGTAAGATGTCTCTGACTGTCTGTAAAGTTGTAGTCTTATAAATAGTGGCTTTTGTTCTCTTTCTAATTCAAAAAACACTATCTGATCCTCACAATGAGGCAAAATCTGAATAATTTAACACTTGGTTTTATCTGAACTTTTCTTAAGTCTTATTAAGTCTAAATTAACACAATTGTATTAAATTCACAAGCTTTCACATTAAGCCTAAGAAATTATAGCCAATTTCTCAATTTAATTTTGATTGCATAAAATTTGAAAAAACATGGCTTTATCATAAACAATTATATAAATCACGAGAAACATATAAAATAAACATTGTATATGTTAGGAAACAAAATTAAACATAAATATCATATTTTGGAGTTTTACTCTAACTCAAAGAATCATGAAAGATTTATGAAAACTTAACGTTTTGGGCCCAAGGGTGGAAGGAAATTCTTGGGTGAAGTCCTAAATACATGAATTGAAACCTTCTGATTTTGCTAGTGGTTCTGAGAGGATTTAAAAACCCTAGGTCTGGTTTTAGAGATTCCTGATAGCTTGAACATATTTCTAATTTCTTTGAGTTTGATTTTTAGATAATTAAAAGGTTTAGGTACTTATAACCCCTAATAAATATAGAACAACATGGTTTTTGTATGAAGAGCCAAGTGAAAGGAATAGAATGCCTAAGAAATAACTTGTCTAACAAATACTGCAGGTCACCATGAGCCCACCTATGACTCTTCATCTAGTGGATATTACTTATGATCCTGAGTTTTGTTATTGGAAAATGAGAATCATACGACAAGTTCACACCATGATTCATGGGTTTACCCCTCCACGACTTGTGAAGGGCTCGTGGTCTGAGGACCTAGGCTATTTTGGAAATTGAGTCAAGTTCCACGATTCCATATCATGTTGCATGGTTTGGAACACCAAGATTAATTAGGTGATTCATGGTCTTAAATATGAAATTTTTTAAATTAAACAATGATTTGTCCATTTTCCATGGGTCTACAACATGACTCATGGTCTTCCATTCCATAAGTCATCGGTCAACTAGTGAGGACCTTGGAAGAAAACATTTTTGATTTTATATTTTGGAGTTGAGCTTTGGACTTTCTAGGCTAGAACTAGTGTAGCGCATTACATAATACTATTCCCAAATTTGACTATTACTGACTACTACTTATCTTGACTAGTGGAACACATTTTAGAGAACTATCTGGCCAAGTACAATCCATTTTTATCCTCATTGGGAAACAATACATATTAGCCTCGTCGAATAATAATCCATTTCATATACGATGGTTCATTACGTCATATAACACCCTTAATCATTCTGAACCTATAGTTTAAGTATTAGAACATCTTTAAAAGATTATTGACTGTGAACTAGGCTTAAATATTTGTAAAAGACAAAATATTAATATTTTCTTACAAAACTATGAAATGCGATGAAAACTTTGTAAAGAAAAGTAAATCATAAAATTTTGATACATACTATAAAGTAGTATTTAACCTTGAAAACTTAACAACTCATGAATGCTGACTATGAATAATGCTTCTACTTTAATTTTTATGGACACAACTCTACATCTTCACTTATTTCATGATGACTATGATGTATCTGAAAACAAATAGAGGGACATGAAACTTCAATAAATAGTATGTAAAGTCCATGCAAAGTAATCAATAAACATCAAGGAACTTGCAAAGAAGGCTAATCTCTACATACAAGATATTTTGGATAACCGAAAAACTTACTACTCATAATTCTAAACTTGAAACTGAAGGGTTTGGACATAGGGGTGGAAGATAACCTATATTGAGGTCCTTTATTACCCTTTGTAAGATTATCTATACCACTTTTGATGATATAATTTAGTTCTTGAAGTCTTTTGGGAAGAAACCCTAGCCTTGAATAATTTGAGAGAAACTGTATACTTTATTTAATTTTCTTTCTTCTGATATTTATGCTATGTGTTTAGCATTAGGATAATATAGGAAATATATATTTTATGAGTGTTTTAGCTATTATATTATATAAATTACATGGTTTAGTATTATGAGGGTGGGGTAAAAAGAACCTCAATAACCAGCAAAAACGGATGAAATTTGTCCAAGACTGCTACTGAGGCATGCCACCTAACATGGCATGTATCCTAGCCGGAACACTACCAATTATGGAATGTTAAGTTACATGAAAGGACTCATTACTTTTGCCTCTATAAATTCAAACTAAAGGTGGCACATTTCCCATAGCACAGTACTCCAAAAAGTGACACGTTGATGGTTTATAAACATCCAAAAACTGTTGTTAGCATGTGGGAATGAAGCCCAATCATCCAACAAGCTTCCAAAGAGGCTTATGAACATTATTTTACTCATCTACAACATAAAACATGGACTATAATTTTGAGAAAAACCATTTGAGTAATAACAATACCTCTCCTTTGAGATTATTTGTCCTCGAATGTAGATTCAAGCTGATCCTGATGAAATTTTACTACCAGAAATGACAACTGAAATACTCATGAAAAGGATACTAACTAAAATAATATGACATCCACAACTCTAACTAAAATACCATGAAGTAATCAAATATAGCATGAATGCACTCATTGGGAATCATGCAATCTACCATTCAACATGTAACTAAAAAAGGAACAAAGCTAAATGAATGGCATAATTATCTAAGACTGAACTGCTCTTAGAAGGGGAAAAATGTGGGTATCTCATCATTATATCCGTCTCTACTTACCGCATTGATCCCTCAATTGACTAATTTTACCATAGAACTTTAGCTGCCATAACTTCCTTATTTCTAAGATTGCAACCCTAACGGTCTAGAATTTGAACTAGGACCCCTTCATAGGTCAAAATGTCTTTAATACTGATACTCTCTGTTGGAACTACAACATATGGATCTCCCATGCATCCTCAACATAGATAAAGTGAAAATTGTAGGAGCTGCTGCTAAGTTTGCCGAAAGGTCTAACTTATAGTTATATTACCAACCCTTCTCAAAATCTAATACGGTCAAACACACATAGAATAATCTTTCCTTTCTTTCCAAACCTCATGAATTCCTTTATAGGAGACACTTACAAGAACACTCAATCATAAACATCAAACTCTTTCTCTCTCCTCCTCACATCTACATAAGACTTTTTCTTACTTTAATTTGTTCGCAGTCTATCTCTTATGATATGAACTTTTTGAGTTGCGTCAACATTTACTCTAGCCCTATTTTTACTATGTCACAAAACTCAAACCATCTAATTGGGGTATCTACACTTCCTTTCCTACACAAACTCAAATTAGGCCATTTGAGTACTAGAGTCATAGCTGTTGTTGTACGCAACTCCATCAAATGCAAGTGGCCATACCAACTACCTTTGAAATATATTGTGCATGCCTTGGAATCCTCTAAATTTTGAATAGTAATTTGTACCAAACCATCCATCTATAGGTGGAAAGATGTGCTAAGGTGAACCTGGGTATCAAGACCCTTTTGAAACAATCTCCAAAACTGAGAGGTAAATTGCATAACTTGAACTAAAAGAATAGTCACAGGCACCCCATATATCCTGAAAATATGTTTATGATATATATTCCCATAGTCCTCCACATAATCAATAGTATGAACTAGAAATAAGTGAGTTGACCTAGTCATTCAATCTATAATCACACATATCAAATCATTTCTAGGTGCGAGGTATGCCGGTAACAAAGTCCATAGTTATTATTTCCTATTTTCAATATGGAATCTTGAAGCTCTACAATTCATCTGCTAGCCTTTAATGCTCTACTTGGTATTATTGACAATTATGACACTTATCCACAAACTCCTCTAGGTCCTTTTTCATCCCATTCCACCAATAGACCTCTCTTAGGTCCCTATAAATCATTGTAGCTCTAGAGAGAATAGAATAACTGGAACTATAATCCTCGGAAAAGATCTTTTTCCTCAACCCATCTACATCCAGGACACACAAACGGACTTGATCACGAAGCACACCATCTACACCATAGGAGAAAACTTATACCTTTTGTTCTTAAACTGCACCCTTTAGTGTAGCCTAAATCGGATCACTATACGACTTCTTCTTCACTTCAACTAAGATAATTCATAGGCCTTCTGAACCAACATACCATCCTTTTCTACAACAACCAACCTAATTCCAAGATGCGCAAGCCGGTGTACCTCTCTAGCTAACTCTCTTTTACCCTCACAAATATGGTGATATTTCCCATCGACAACTTGTTAAGGGCATCAACCACTACATTGGCCTTTCTTGGTTGATGCATCATACTAATGTTGTAGTTTTTCAACAACTCTAACCATATACTTGATGAAGATTTACACCTTTCTGATCGAATACCTACTGCAAAATTTTTTAGTCCGTAAACACATCCACATGCACTTCATAAAGATAATACCTCAATATTTTCAAAGAAAAGACAATGGTTGCCTACTCATGATCATGTAGGATAATTATTCTCATGAAATTTAAGTTTCTGGAGGCATATGTCACAACCTTACAATTATGCATCAAGTTACATCCAAGTCTACCAGATAAGCATCACATACACTATGAAACCCTTTATGCCCTCTAGTAGGTTCAATATTGAAGCTATAGTTCAACTTAGTTTTCAACTCTTAAAAAATTTTCTCACACTGGTCTGACCTATAATATTTGACCTTTTTTTAGTCAACCTAGTCAAAATTAAAGTTATTAAAGAGAAACCCTGAAAAAATTTATGGTAATACCCAGCTAAACACAAGAAACTACAGTTATATCTGATGGAAGAGGTAGGTCTAGGCTAGTTTCTAACAACATCAATTTTTCTACTGATCTACTCGTATATCCTCTCTAAAAATTAAATGAACCAAGAAGGAAACTTAATTTAGCTAAGATTCTCACTTATAAAATTTTGCATAGAGTTGAAAGCCTCTAAGAATCTGAGGAAAAAAACTCTAAGACAATTTGAATGATCTTTCTCACTTCTAGAGTAAACCAAAATATCATCAATAAAAACTATAACAATTAGGTCCAAGTACTTCTTGAACACCCTGCTCATAGGTCCATGAACATTGTGGGAGCATTAGTCAAATAGAACGACATCATGACAAACTTAAAGTGTCCATAACGAGTTCTCAAAATTTTCTTATGATTCTTCTAAACTGTAAGATAATAATAGCCATATTGAAGGTCAATTTTTGAAAACTGACTGTAACCCCTAAAGCTGATCGAACAAGTCATGAATCCTGGGCATAGGACATTAATTCTTGATTGTGACTTTTTTTAGGTGATTATAATCAATACACATCCTAGGGGAACCATCTATTTTCTTGAGTAAAACAACGGAACCCTAGTGAAACACATTTGGATTGATGAACCCCTTATTTAGAAGATCTATTAACTTATCTTTCAACTCTCCGAGTTCTCCTGAATTTATTTTACATGGAGGGATTGAAATAATATAAATACTAGAGTGAGGTCTAATCTGAAGTCTATCTTCCTCTCTAAAGGAATTCCGGGTATATACTTAGGAAAAACATATGAAAACTATCTTACTATTAGAACTGACTAAATATTAGAAGTCTCAAATCAGATCCCTTAACCCAAACTAAGTGGTAGATACATTTCACAGAGATCATATTTCTAGCTTTCAAGTAAGAGATAGAGTGACCTTTTGGGACAATTACACTACCCTCCAACTTGAGGACTGACTCATCAAAAAACAATTAATGGATAACTCTAATCCTACAAAAAACCATGCATAGAGTAAATGAAGCCAATATACACCAAGGATGATATAAAAATCTACCATGGCAAACTCAATGAGATCAGCTGGAACAACTTTACTAAGAACTGACACTGTATAAATCTAGGAAACTCCCTTAGCTATTATAGATTCACCAACTAATGTGGAGACAAAGAAGGGCTCAAATAGACTCCCGATACTAACTCCAAACTAATTAGCCACATAAAAGGAAACAAAGGATAAGGTAGCTTCGAAATCTAAAAAAAATAAAAATCAATATCATGAACTTGTAAAATACCTGTACCAACATCTAATTACTGCCACTGATATTGTCTGGAGCCCAAAGCATACAACCAGTTTTGATGCAGACTTCCACTGATTCTAGAATATGCACCTCTCTAAGTTGGGCAGGCAACTGGTGCTTCTATAGAAGAAGTAGTTGAAACCATATTGTCACCACCTCCCTATTTTACTGACAAACAATCTCTAACCCTATGGATTGGCTTTCCACACCCAAAGGAACCTCTAGAGGATAATATTTTATATTGTTACCAATCTGTTGACATCCAAAACAACTATCCTACCTAATTATACATCGACCCATGTAGTGCTTACCATATTTTCCACAAGCAGGGTAATATGCCCTCTTTCAATACTACCATGAGAAAATTATTAGCTATTCGGTTTTTCTTGAATTGAGGAGGTTTAAAGTTTCCAAAAGGGGCACTAGTTTAAGAAGGAAATAAATCCCTGACACTATGTTGTTGCCGCTATGACCTGTGCCCTCAACAAGACTTAGGGTGACTGAACCTAGTCTTAGCCTTCTCACTTTTGTGGCTCTCCCTCTATTTTGCCTTATTACCTTTAAATTTCTCTAAATGGATCATCAACAATCCTACGTCCATATCAGTAATAATCTTAGCTTCTCTCTATTCCTTCAGCAAATAAAGGGAGACACAAGAAACAAAAACACTCATTTAGTTTTGCACATCAACAACCATCTCCAATGCATACCTAAATAACTTAGTAAATCTTATCCCATACATATCAGAAAGATGGAACCTTTTTCCAACTGGCAGAAACTCATTGGTTCTATCCTGGATCTTCTCTTTTAGGAAGAAATGGACTAAGAAGGCCTCCTTTAACTCATCCGATGAAGAAGGAGTTTCACCTGGTACCCTATTCTTCCTCCACTACTAAACTGAATACCTAGCAACATCCTTTAACTAATAGAATGATAGTTCCACTCCGTTAACATCTAAAACTCTCATCGCATCACATACCCAATGAATTCCCTTAATGAAGTTCTCTAAATCCTTCCTTATTCTAGAACCATGGAATTATGAAGGGTTCATCCTTAGAAGGTACCTCACTCTGAGTACACTAGTATCAAAAGTTATTGGCTAGACTATTAGAGCTTCCATATTCTACTGGGCCTTAGCAGTGACAGTCTGAGTTAACAAATGAAATACATTCCTTAATACAATCATGGTAACATTATCTAGTTGATATAGGTTTCTAGCCTAGCAGGATGGTTGCCTATGAAATGGTTTAGTTCTGGGAGGCATGATCTGAAATGCATAAGTTATGAGTTTTAAAATACTTCTCGAAGTGAAACTCCATAACACCAAGTAAGATATAAACAAAGAAAACTATTCCTAAACACTTAATAAACTTATAATTATAAGTATGACACACTTCACATTCATAAAAGAGACTCTACCAAACATTGGCTTTTATACTAACTTTTTCTTGTCCTGAGCCCCTACTAAAGGTGTAATAAGATATCTAAACCATTGGGGAAATGCTCTCAGATCTTGCATTAATCTAATTACACATACTCTAAATGAAATCAAAGATAATATAATACAAAATATGGCATCTCATAAGAATCAACTATATAAAATAATGAAAGCAAATCTCAAGTCTATTACATCTTCTAAGAGACTCTAACCAATATGAATACTTAGATGCCAAGAAAAGTACCTAATTATCTTTAAAAAAATCTAACAAGTTACAAGATCTACTAAAATTAAAGGTAACTCCAAAGAAGATCTACCCTTCAAACCATGAGGAATCACCAAGATGAAATGTGCTTCAAAATCTGGTCACCTGTAAGTGTGTGGTGTAATGACCCTTAAGGTCATTTATGATAAATATGCAGTGTCTTGCATCCTAGAGCATTTTGGTAGTTTCCCCAAGTCATTTATGACTTGCTGGGACCGATAGTTCGGATCCCTGGCAACTC
>JBDJHY010379004.1:0-18367 GCA_039654485.1 Withania somnifera | reverse complement strand
TTAAATATTTATTTTCAATATGAAGCTCAAGTAAAATTAAATATTTTTTTTGACTTAATTTGAAAATTTTCATCCAGGAACGGAACATGTGAAAACTTTGATGATATCGAGGGTATATTTGGCCCGCAAGTATGACTGCAGGGGTATATTTGACCAGAAGATATGATTAAGGACACATTTAATTAATTTTTAAAAATAGAGGGGTAAATTTGACCCCGTTCCCTTTTAATTATTAAATTGTAGCCTAATTCAATTCATTTTCACCAAATTGTTCAATTTTCAACCAATTCTCTTCAATTTTTATTTTAAAACCTAGGGAATTTTGCCTTATTTGAGTTTAATTTCAGCCCCAATTAAGCCAATTTTGACCCAATTTGAAATCTCCAATTCACAACCCAATTTGAGTTTATGTTGAATTTTCTCATTTCGGGTGTGATTTCGTAACGCTTGAATTACTATTCCCTCTTTTCCTACCCATTCTTTTTAATATATTTTGACTTTTTGGGATCCTCGTTGTTTGACTGAGAGTTTTACCTGATTACTTATGATTCATGTTGAAAATGCTTAATTTTCATGAACTCGTGATTCAACCCTAGCCTTTTAGAATCGAATACTGACTTATTTTTTTATCAGGTTGATATTTGTTGTCGATGATGTTGTTTTTCTACTGTTAAAATAATTTCCTCTTAACCTAAATTTTGGACGTTGCTCTTTTCAAAAGTATGTTTTCGGTCTGATTGATGAAAAGAGTCTCATGAATTGTGACTACTGACCATTTCTTGATGAATAGTTAGTCCTGATATTTAGTGTAATTGTTGTGATTTGATTTGATTCGCAGAATCAATGGTTGTATGACTGGCAATTGAAATCACGTGACAACTTTGTGTTTGCTTATTTTGGTAATGCATGATTTAGATTCCAGCATATGTCATCCCTAGTTGATTCTTTATCGTAAGTGTTCGATTATATATGGCAAAGTTATGTGTTTTGTTCTTTTGACTTGGTGGTTTTCTTTATTCTTGGTCAAAATTATTTTACCCTTTTATTTTAAAGTCCGGATGTCTTTAGAATATTTTGAAAGATTTTACCCCTTTTCATCAATGTTTTCAGGCTCGACCCAACAAGCGACTCGGACGAGCTTAGTAGTCGGGGGTCAACGGGTCCGATCGGTTGACCCGGACCTAGAAATCCCTTCAACTCGGATGACGTCATAATGATGTAATAAATATTTTAATATTATAAATATGTCATAATATATTTAATATTATAAATATAAAGTCAGTGTTTAAAAATTAACGACATTAACTCCAAGAAAGAGTTGAATATTTGGAAGATGAAATTTGGATATTGTCCCACGTTGATATAAGAAGAATTCTCTAATGTAATTTTCTTTATTTAAGTTGAATATTTGGAAGATGAAATTTGGATGTTGTCACATTGACAAAAGAAGAATTCTCTAGTGTAATTTTTCTCTCTTTAAGTTGAATATTTGGAAGATAAAATTTGGATAATTGTTTCATTGTCCCACATCGACAATAGAAGAATTTTTTAATGTAACTTTCTTCTATTTAAGTTGAATATTTGGAACAAAATGAATTAACTCCTGTTTTAATAATTTTCTGGTGGATTTCTCATTTTTGAGTGAAAGAAAAAAAATGCAAAAAACCCGGTTTTGGGGCCTGGTTTTTCCCGGTTGAACCGGGTTTTTTACCGAGTTTGACCGGGTCATTAATTAAAGGGGTTTTTGCCAGGACTGAACCGGACTGGCGTCCAGTTCCCGGGTGAACCGGTCGGACCGGCCGGTCCAGTCCGAGTTTCATAACATGGCTTTTCATGACCTCGACAGATTTATTTATGGCAAAGCAAACTCCTTTTTTCTTACTAATTGATCTGATTCTTTAGACTAAAAAAGAATCCTTAATTTATTTGTTGAATATCGCTTCCCCTGATTCTTGTAGCTGATTATTTTACTACTTATTTGGACTAGGCTCCTCTACGACAAAGCCAGACCCTTTTTCCATTCTTTCAACTTACCTTTCATCGCCCGAGTTCAACTACTTCTCATACTAAACACCTCCCAATCTTCTATTCAATTACCATTTCATCTCATATCTTTTAATATTCACTTTACATTTTACATCCTTATGCTCTAAGTCTCTCAAAAAAATATAATAAGAATTGACTTCTGGCTCCTCCGGCTTTGCTTCTCATTCTGCTACCACATCCTCTACTGCTTGCTATTCTTTGTCTGGTCCTGCTTTAACCGGTTAGCCTTCTATCAAAGCACTTAAATTTTCTATGTGATAACTCCCCTCATTTTGTGTTATTTCAAAGTATGCCTATGTTTTTGTTGCTGCTTTGGATTATTACTTTATAATATTAACATGTGTTTATGCAGGCACCCAGGTACGTCCTCAAAACCCATGTGTTAATATTGTTTGTGTGCTCTAAAAATCTGCCTATAGGAATTCATTGCATGTCTTATTTTTCCTTTTATATATGTTTACTTGGATCTTATTGTGTTGAAGACGGATCGTATGGGATTTGTTTGGGACTTCCTCAAACTTAGATCTGGACAGTGTTATTGTGCCCTTTTAACAGGTTTCCATATTGAGTTTTTTTCCGGGGTTTGAATAGATGAGTTGCTAGGGGAGTTTGGGGGGATGGTTATTTTCTTCTCTTATGTATGTTAATTATTTCTTTATTTCTTTATTGGTTTATAACAATTAATGTAACGCTTTAAAGATGTAATAAAAGTTGGGATTATGGGGGATGAAAAATTATGTGCCACTTGTTCGACTGGAAAACATCTAGGTTGAGGATTAGTCTGTCTTGATTAGATATCAATTTATGTGCTAATTGTTTACATTGGAGCCATGCTTATAGGCTTTGAATTAATTATAACATGTTAAGTTTGTTTGACACCTCGAAATCATGCTCCTAGTTTCTATTGCCTGTATCATGTTTAATCCAATTCACCACCTAGAAACCATTTTATAAGATTTTAATAATTTGCGGAATGAATATTATTTTTCAGCACGTTTATTTCATATTTAAATCATGCCTATAGGTTCTTCTTAAAATTTCAGCATGTTAATTACTTACTTTTATCACTTAAAAAATCATCATATTAGGGTTTTTATTAATTTCAGCATCACAAATACAAGTGTTGCTAGCATCCTATTCCTAGGCAATCTTGTTTTTAGGCTTATAACTACATTCATCTAACTGAATTGCATTCTCAATCTGGTATTCATTATTAGTTATCCTGTTATAGACTCATTAATTAGTTTTTACATATCATTTGGCGTTCCATATCGTGTCCATAGGCTGCTAATTAATTTTTGCATGTTGTCTGATACCTGCTCGTAGGATAAATCCCTATGTGCTAACTGCAAAGGGTTTGTTTCTGCATGCTTATTATATATTACTGCGTTCAATAACTCTGTTTCTACATGCTCCACTGAGTACCAATCACCTAGACACCATGCCTATAAGTTATTTTAAAAGAGGACTTCTTGCGCTGATTAATCTTGCATGATAACTTAGAAAACATGCTTATAAGGGTTCTGTTTAATTTCCAAAAAATTGTTTTGAATGGAGATCATGCCTGTATAGGTTTATTTAATTTCCAGCGTTTGTTTTGAATAAAGATCATGCCTATATAGGTTTATTTAATTTCGGCATTTGATTTGAATAAAGATCATTCCTGCGGGGATTTTATTTAGTTTCCGGTATTTGTTTTGAATAGAGATCACCCCTATAGGGGCTTTAATAAATTTCCAGCATTTGTTTTGAATAGTGATCATGCTTGTAGGAGTTTTATTTAATTTCAACATTTGTTCTTAATAGAAATCGTGTAGTGCTTGATTTATTTGACTATATGTCTATCACCTAATCAACTTTAATAATCAAGAAGCTTATAGGAGATTTACGTGCTAATTGTAGTTTAATGTTTTCTTGCTTGACGGCCTCGCATTTGTCTAACTAGAAAATCTATTTTTATTTTATCTTAGACCATACCAAACTAGTAAAGTCCAATGCCTTTTGGACAATAGAAGGGACGGGTATGCATATTAGACGCACTAGTTTTCTCATTTTGTAATACATTGCTAGGTTTAAACAAACCAAATTAGGTGGGGTTAGAGTACATAGTCGAAAATGATGTAAGTCGCTCTGAGCTTATATGATAAAAATGTGAAACTTATGAGCAATTATCATTTCGTTTTGATAATAAGTCGGGCGCTAATCTGTATAGGATAAAAACTAAATACGTTAAAAAATATTTTCAAAATAATTTTTTCCCTTTCGTGGTTGTGCTAATTAAGAGAGAGTAATATTTTGATTCTATTATTGTGCCATCCTCTTCATGCCTCTTCTTTTATTTTGTCGTTTTCTTTCTTGTGTTTATTACTTAGATTTATTTTAAAATACTAGAAAAATCTACTTGGTTTCTTTTGTGTTTGCTATACTTTGTTACGTTGTTAACAATATAGCATGTTCAATTAATTATTTAGCTACTTAATTTAATAAAATAGATCTCATTTGCTCACTTATTATGATTTTCCACATAAATATAAATTCAGTCGGGATTCATAGTTGTAGACCTCAAAAGGTGCCTAACACCTTTCCTTTGAGATAAGTTAAACCCTTCCAGAATCTCTGGTAATGCAAATGAAATAAAATTAATTTTTGTGTTAGTCTAGGATGGTGCCCTAACGCGCCTTTAATTCATTAGATGGAGACTTTTCTTCTTCTCTTTTCTTTTAATTCTGAAAGAATTGTCATGTCGAATCTCATTCTTTTGAAAGAGAAAAATAGGGTGGGATACCCAACTCCAAAACTTAATCCGGAAACCCAACTTCGATACCTGACGCAAGACCCGATAATAAGACTTGATCCTAAAACCCGACACCCAACTCAAGCTACTTTTTTAAGTAAAGCCAAGCGCTCCCTTGCCTATTTAACTTGAAAGTTTCTCCATCTGAAAATTGACTAACAGGTATAAATGTAATTTTATATCAGGACTAAATAAAATAGTTTTCTATTAAGACTATGTAGTGACTCTTTCATTTATTTTTACATTATCACACTTTTCTTATATCCTAGATCTTTCTTGTAGTGGACTTAAGTCATTTACGACTTGTCGAGATCGGTTTTTCGGTTCTTCGGTTCTTTTTCTGTATTAGAGCCTTAACTTTTGAAATCACAGACTTCAATTAACATTTCTTGAAAACAAATTCAGAATCAAATTTCGATAGTTCTGTTAGCTCCAAAATATGGATTTTACTCTAGACGAACTCTTGATTTGTGTCTAGAAACTTTTAGTTTGATTTTATATTATTTTGCATGTTTTAAGTGTTTTGCAGTTCAAAGGTTTAACTTGGGTCAGCTTTTGATGATCAAAGCCTCAGATTAAAAATTTGATCATACCATCAATTCCGGAATGTCGAGTTTGGGTTAGGTGAGTTATTAGTTTGGGTCCTGAGTTAATGAGGCTTATTTTGAGTACTCGGTTGGATTTTTAGAAATTTAAGTTGGGGGTAAGTTTAGTTAACATTTTGCCCAAACAATCTCTAATCAGAATTTTGTCTATGATGTTGAGTCTGGAATGTTGTTTCTATGCATGTAGGATATTTGGCTTATGTTCATCGGGTTCGAACTCATTCTAAACCTCATTCAAAGTTTGAGTTTTGACTGATTTTCTGCTGGTTTCTTGTAATCTGGTGCACCCAAATTGTTCTTCGTGATTGCAAGCTTGTCTCGCACGATCGGGATCCTCTGATTGTTTTTTCTTCGCCATTACGATCTATATCTACACAATCGTATTCCTTGACTGATACCTCACGGGATCGCAACCTTGACTCACACAATCGCGATACCTCTCATGATTGTACTTCACGATCATGAATCCACTTCATGCAATTGCGAAGAGTAATTCCTGATAGCTATAAATAATTTTAAACCCCCAAAATTAGTCCATTCATCACCATTTTCAAACCAAAGCTCATTTTTCCTCCATTGCTAAAACTTTGGCTTTTGCATGTGACATTGGGTAGTGTTGGAAATTACTTTTCATCATCTTTTCTTCAATATTTTGCAAGTTTTCACCCAAATTTTATTAAATTTCATCCTTAAATTCCCAAATTTCTTCAATTTCATACTTCACTTTATTCATTGATTTTAGTTTGTTCTTCGATTTTACTCTAAATTTTCCTGATAATGAGAGAAGCGCATTGATACCTTTTGCTCATAGTTTTGAGTCACTAGGACCGTGGGCTCGTCTTGACTTAGATTTTGACCCCGGCTAGAATCATATCTTTATGGGTATCATTTGATTCCTTTCAACGTGTAGATTATTGTTTTTCTAGTTTCATGACCGTTTGGATTTGTTCAGAGAATGTTGGAGCTATTTTTGCAATATCTACGAGATTTCTCTTCGGACGTAAGGAAGGCTATGGCTTACCGATCTTAGAGTGGGCTTATATTCGAGATAATTATAGTAAATAACTTATTCTAAGGTTGGGTTTTTAGAATTTATACCTTTGACCTTGTTCGCTTTTTTTAGTCAGGTTTTGTACCTTCGCTTCGTTATTGCGTTATGATTATAGATTACCCTATGAACGTGTGTGGCCTTGTATTGCCTCTGAAACATAGACGATGGAATTATAAGAAATATTCATGAGTCTCAAAGTTTGAATAGCTGGTTCATAGTTGTTGTAGTGATACCGAGCCTGTGCAGGGCCGACAAGAGTGATTGTGATATATTATTTGTGGTTATGCACGACATTATCATGAAAAGTGATTTTTTACGCATTGGTTTCTACTATACGACAGAGATCCCAAAATCACTGGTCAAAGGACTTGTGGGCTTGTTTTTAGTATTGTGAGATTAAAATAAGTATAAAATAATGATTTTTATCAATTATCGATGATAAAAAGTTAAAGATGGACTTATCCACTATTGTTTAGTTGATACTAGACTCGCATTGTGTCCGAGAGCTAGACATTGAATTTTCTATTGATTTAGACCTGATAGCGGTTGGGCACAATTATTGATACTTGATGTTATTGAGATAGACCCGATTGAGGTCTGAGTACAGTTTGAGATTATGATTTGTATATTGTTGCGGCCTCCATAGACCCTCATGATCTGGACTTACGGGCAACTGGAGGAGGGGTATATGGGGGAGTAGAGATATACGAGTTGCGACTTTCCATCAGTCCTACCTTCTAGGATTGCGGGTTCGAAGAAGGAACATATGGGATTATATCATTCTGCATATTTCTATCCTGTTTGCTTTTTGCTGGTTGTTCTCTCTTGTCGTATGGGCTGTCGAGTAGTTTGTTTTCACTTGCATGTGTCCCTCGGGTATATGGGCGCTTGTTAGGATCTTAGTTTATTTATTTCAATATTTAGACTTCAGTATTAATTGTTGAGCATTATTATTTGGGTTTTTTCTTCATGTTGTATATTATTTCATGACTTGATTGTAGATTTTCCGTCCTTTATGTCCTTTTTATTGAGGTTACCAATATACCGCCATATCTTATTCTTTTGAATTCTCTTGATTGGTTGAGCATGTATTCAAGTGTGTTGCTTTTCCTTTTTTCCAGAATACATAACTGATTATTCTCCATGTTTTTCTTAGCTATTTCTTCAATATTTTGCTCTACTTTTTTTACTTTTGTGACCTTTCTTTCCTTAACTGTCTATTTACTGCTTTAATTTTTTATGTGCGCTCAATTGTTCTATGATGCCAACTAGGTACCCGATTGCTTCGACTATTTAGTACTCATACTATACTATCTTTCTTGTGCATATCCTAATATGTGCACCTGGTGTTAATCTGCTAGTACTTGTGCATTGTTGAAGACTTGTGAGGTAGGAGTGAGCTCCCAGTATTCGAAGTTGTCTTTACCTATTATTTATCCCTATTTTTTACATTGTATTTATGAGATAGATGTATTTCGTACCCTGGTTGGATGTATTTATCTTTGATACTCTTGCACTTAGTGGCTTATTGTATCAAGGATTACCAGATTTTTGGGTATATTATTGTATTTAGTTTTTGAGTTATCAGTTTTCGTTATCTCTTATCTCTTTTTCTTGTATTCTTCATTTATGTTATGCTATATTTGTTGGGTGGTTCACCTATGGTGGAATATAGGTGCCCTTATGACTTGAGAAATTTGGTTGTAATAAATTGGTATCAAAGGCCTAGGTTTGTTGGTATCCTCGGTAGATAAGCCAATGTCTAATAGAGTCTTGTAGATTGGTGTGGAGACGTCCGTATCTTGTCTTCAAGAGGCTACAATGACATTTTTAGAAAATCATTCTCTTTTTATTTCCATGTCAAGCGTTATATCCTAGTCAATATTTTGAAATCTTATTTGTTCTTGTTTACTCTTTTGTGATGGCACATATACAATCTTCGGACGCGGTAGGGGATGAAGAGCCTGTCGCAGCACAAATTAGACCTCTAGCTAGGGGTTGTTCTAGGGGTTGAACCGAGGTCGAGGACGTGCCCAGACTACATCACTTGCAAGAGCTACTTCTCTAGTTAGAGTTCCAGATATTGAGCTCAAGCTTGTGCTGGTTCAGCATCCACCTAGGGTATAGAGATGAGCCTATGTCACACTTGAGACAACTCAAGCTCCAGTTCTTACACCGGACATCTGAGGTGTTCTTTTGCAGTTACTAGGTATGGTGAGTGGTTAGCCTGTTAATAGCCCAAACATCTGCTCATGAGGTAGCCCTAGGTGCTTATGGTTTGGGAGCACAAGGTGCTACCTCAATTTCTCTATTTTAGACGCCTCTAGTTCAGATATATGTAGCTTTGGACCATGTTCTGCTGACCCCATTAGTTGCTAAGTGTGTTTCTCCCTACTCACTTATGATTGAGGTAGATCAAAAGGCATTGGGTAGGTTCTTGAGATTAGATCCTCCCAGGTTTACAACACTCTTGGAGAGGATGCCAGAGACTTCACTAAGAGATCCCAGGAGGCGTTGCATAACCTTGGTATGTTGGAGACACATGGGATAGACTTTGCAGTATTTCAGATGAGTGGTTTGTCAAAGTAGTGAAGGAGATCCTATGTTTCTTCTAGATCAGCTAGTGCACTTCCTATGACTTAGGAGTGTGTTTCATGATGTATTTTTGGGAAAGTATATCTCTCATGCTAATATGGAGAGTGGGAGAAAGGAATTCATTCGCCTATAATAGGATTTGATAGTCACAAAGTTTGAGGCCCGGTTTCATCGATTATCTGAGTTTTTGGCCTGTGTTAATGCCTATTGAGCCAGAGAGGATTAGTCATTTCATTTGTGGATTGAGGCCTTTTATTCATGAGACTGTTGAGATATTTGTGGCTAGTGGTGAGTCTTTTTAGACTATTTCAGAGCATACCCGTACTGTGGAGGTTTACCATGAGAGCCGTGGGAGTGAGATAAGAGGCCCTGACATCAGGTTAGATTTAGTTTATCCGGTATAGTGGTAGGGATCAGGTACTTGGGGAAGGGGGCCTTTTAATCATATCAAGTGGGAGCAGTCTAGTTGTCTTGTTCAGGCCTCACTCTAGACCTTTTATGAGGGTTTGCAGAATGGTGGTTATGAGCGTCAACCATTTGGTCAGTCTTTGAGGGGACTACCTCTAGGTCATCAGGATATGAAGGCCATAAGAGTTCAACTAGGCCTTCTCATCAGGGTAGAGTGTATAGGCTATGTTATGAGTACAGTTCCAAGGATCATATTGCTAGAAATTTCCCTCAATGAGGAACTATTCAACCTGTTGTTCAGCCTGCAGGTACTCCAGCTCTGCTTATTCGAGTAGTGACACCGACGAGTAAAGGTGGTAGAGCTCAGGGTAGAGGTATGCCTCAACAAGGTAGAGTGATAATGCCTAAATATATATAAAATACAATGTTGTCAAGATAGATTCCCGACACATGGTCGGATTCTAATCGTTAAGGATTAAAAAAGTTCAACTTCAAACGAGAGTGTTCGAATTCACTAAATGAATGCTATTTTACTTTTATAAACAAAAAATATAAAAATAGGGTGGGTGGGGGAGGGGTAAACTAATTCTATGAATTATGTGAACAATTTGGAGTGTGAAAGTATATTCACTACACTTGCAAGTTGAGTTGATTAAACAATATTAATAAGGCTTGGAGGTGTGCACTAATGAGGTTGATTGCTAACTTGGATGATTGTGATTTAGCACATAACATTTGTAGAAGTAACAATAGACTAGATTACGAATTAGACACTTAAATATCTCTATTTAGTATCCTTGGTATTCATAGTAATCTCAATAAGATGAATAAAACAATAAACCGACCTATTACCTCATACTTTGTAGCTTATCTCTAAAGTTACCAATTAGATGGGAATGAAGCCCAAACTGATGCCATAAATGATTTCTAAAAAACAAGTCCATTCTCATGGTGACAAGCCTTGGCCAACTACGACCTGAGTTTACAACCTCAAATCAACAATAAAACATGAAACCATTAATGGACTCGTACTTAAAATAAGAATTGTAAGCTAAAATCACAACACACATAGCTATTACTCAACACCCATTATCATACACACCTCCAAGCATAAGATTTAACTAAGTATAGAAAAGGATGAAGAAATTATACCACTAAAAGGCTCATATTCAGCCATCATCAAGATTTTCACAGTTAAAATCTCTCAAAACTTGTACAAGTTTCCTCAATCAAAACCTTTGTTCTAAGCTCAATCCTCAACTTTAGCTCAGGTGAATTGGTAGAAAACTCTCTCTCTCCCCCTCTTTCTGGTTAAAAAAATCCTATATATTTACATTCTAAAATTAGGCAAATATCAATTAAAAAACTCACAACAGCGGCCTAAGTGACCTACCACTATCTGGGACGGCGGTCCGCCATATGGTGTAGTGACCGCCTTTTTAAACAGTGTTTTTTTGTTTTTGGAAGACAATGTTGTAGTCATGGACGATGGTGACCGCCATGTGGAACGGTGGTCTTTCGTCTTAAAGATGTGGCCACTGTCTCTTTGACTCTGGGATCTGGACCTCTCTTACAAGGATGGGGTGGCATGGCTAGGATAGGGGTCCACAGTCTGGGACGGCAGTAGGCTTTTTTTGCCGCCATCTTTAATTTTTTTTCCAAATATATGAATTTAATATCCTTTTTCCTTAGTGTTCCTGAATTCACATTAAGACAAAAAAACCAATTTAACATTAGAAATGGACGAAATGGTTAAGGGGATAAACATTTTCGTGCTATTTTTAGGATTAATAAGTTGTATTTTCACCACTCATCAACACCCACAACTTAATTCTTTTCTCTTCCTCGAATAAATCAACCAACCAATGAGAAAAATATCCAAGAAGTGGTACCAACTTGCTAGCCATGCACATGCATCTTTTGAAAACATTGATGCCCATGCGATGAAAACTATGGTGCCATGCTTACAACCTTACATCTACTTTATGATTCACAAGCCTCCATCATTAACTAAACCTCATTACAATCATACTCAACCACACCAAATGAATTCATTCATTATGCAGAAGATATAGGAATGAGATGCCCTCACGTAAAAAGAAATTCCTTTTTCCACTCATTACATAGTGCATTCACGAGAATAATTTCGAATGCTCACTCTCACAAAAATGATTACATGCATAAACACCATGCCATAGGCTTGCCCTTATTTTCCGATGTATATTTCAAACATGACATGAATGAATATTTTGAAGGGCTTTCCTCGGCTTGTAATGTAGGCTAGGTAAGATAACATTTGGATATTAGTGACTCACCTTCCTTAAAGCACTACAACTGATTCCCCAATCCTTTCTTAGCCAAACTCCTCATGAGGGACTTCTAACCATAAACCATTTTCTTTGGATTTATCTTTTTGAGTTCATGCTTCCTTCTCTTTTTCTACCATCAACAAAGTTTTATTCAATATTTACACACTATACATACTGCATTGCAATATTTTTGTGTTACTTTTTCATTTTCTTCTTTTATTTTTTTATAAGGACATAAACCTCAATAAGGAAGAAGGAAGAACGACTTTTGTTATTAGAACTTGATCAAAAACCACTTTGGATAGGCCCATTCTCATTGACTACACCCCAAAACTTAGGTATCAAGCCTAAGTTGCATTCACCCTTCACATTAGTGCTTCAAGGTTGGTTTTGGTTCAAATGAAGGGGTACCATGAAAAATGGGTCATGGCTTGTAATGTGGTTTCCAAAGAATAGTCCCAGGATCACAATGGGTAGAACTAGATCATTCTCCTCACAATTCGATGGGATGGAAATGGGTAAATTTTAGGGGTTCCCTCACTTAATGACCTAAGATCATCATTTCATTCACATTACATTCATTATTTTCAAAGGACCAACGGGGCAAATTCTAGATGATGCTCATGACATGCAATCCATGCCAACCCTTACCACACATCACATTCAACCCACTCTAAATGCAATATTTTCACTCTTTCATATAGTGCTTCTCAATCATCACACAAACTATAGGTAATGAACACTTCGTGAATGAATGATGCAAGTGACTCATGTAATGAGTGCTCAGTTTATTTCACACGGCTAACCTCATTTGAACAAAAACATTGGGTACTCTTTGAAAAGGGCGCAACCCACATGATGCAATACTAATCAATAGTACCAAACAAAGCTATACTCAAAGGTGGGATCATACTACCATTTGCTTATGCGAGTCAAAATAAAGTAAAAGATTAAAAAAGATTACCAAAATTAGAAACAAATAATGGAATTAAACAAAAACTAATAATATGCAAACACACATAATCATCACCAACATAAAAGTAGAGTTCATGTGTACCATAAAATCCAAATTACAATATAAGAGAGAGAGAAAGTAGAGAGCATGAATATTTCTATAGAACCCAGAATAGAGAACAAATGAGATATACTAACCCACCCTAACTAAAGATATACATTCACCCCGATGCAATAAACTAAAAAAAGTAGGGGAAAGAGTAAAAGGGTCCCCGTGTGGTCATCACGACCGAGATAAAGGTGGGGCATCATGATCCCTCTTGTCTGTAGGTGCTGTAGACTGGTCAAAAGTCTCCTCTGCAGCTTTTCTCCCGCTAGTCCCCTTCATGGATGTGTCCTGAACCGAGGGGGCCAGCCATATAGCAAGTAACTGTGCATCCAGGTCCTGCATATCTTCGAAAACCTCAACCCCATAGTAGCTGCCTCAGTATGAATAGTTGGCTCATGAGTTTGTGCTGGACCGCGAAAGTCCTCTACATATGGAGGCTTTGATGGATTTGGGGCCCCAAATACCTATATCAAATTAGTTGTGGTACCTTATTCAGGCCATCCCGCAACTGTGCCAGTGTACCAATCATCTCCTGCTAGGCTTTCTGTGAAATACCTACATTCCTAACTTGGGCATATTATCCCTCTCTTATTGTAGCCTCAAAATCATCGAGCCTTGAATGAAATTACTGCACCATCACCCTGATATCCTAAACCTCCTACCTATTAAAGAGGTATGATAGAGGACTTCAACCTAGCAGTGACCAATAAATCAATGTCCTCTCGAGTCTAATAGCCTGCTGCTCAACTGCTAAGGCCACCTGGCCTATACGTATAATCATGGCGGGAGTCACCCGAGACTCATCTGCTGATAAGGGCCCTCTGAGACCTAGCATGCTTTGCTGTGGAGGAGGCTTGACTAGTGGTGTTCGAACTGGAGGTGGTAATTGGACATATGTGGAAGCTGTAGGCCCACTAGAAGGGGGAACTAGTTGTGACATAGGTGGAAAGGCCTTGAAAAGTAGTACTACCCGATGTCTAACGAATTTAGCCTCGACGCCACCTTAAGTGGATGTTGGTATCTCTATTTAACTGGTGCATATTCTTTATCTACAATGTCATCGAATAAACTCATTTATCAATGTAGCTCCTTTTGCATCTCCTCTTTTATACTGGTGTTGTCCACTGTACAGGTAGCGTCAAACTCTATATCAACCCCTGCATCCTAGGGACCAGTGCCCTATGGCACTATTCTGACATCAAATAGGGAAAGGCTAGAGATGTAGTCACCGTGGTTCCCCACGCTCTCTTTGCAATCTCATGCTGAATAATTTTTCTTACATTTATCGACTCCCGATCAATGATGGAATTAATCATAACCGCCCTGTGAAATCGAACAATGGAATCATTTAATGGGGTTTCCAAGTTGGCACTAAAAAATGCCAACCAATATCGAGCTATATCATTAATATACCATTTTTGAATTTGCACACCATGCTCAATCCACAAAAAGCATCCACTGCACGTTAACCCAAACAACCAACCCCATAAATCATCAAGTGTCTCTGTCAATCTTTGAGCCGCGTAGTGGTTTCTCTCATAAGTAGTACCCCAAAACCTCAATATAGCATTTATACCACACAATACCTCTACTCCTCGAACTCACACCACTGCAAGATAAGTTGTTGGGTCAACCTTTGTGTTTTTCTTTGGAGGAAGGGCCTTTGCATTGACACGATTGAACTATCGGACCTACATTGGAGTAAACTTAGGAAAATTTTTGGTATATTATTTAAGCCCCTGCTTTTGATTTGCTCCAAGATGGTCGGGCACTTCTTATCTAAACTGGTAAGTCATAACCACTTTTCCTCAATAATCTTCTTTTGCTAAGTAACCATGAATCTGTTTTGCTTTTGGATGGCTTTGGTACGGGGTGGTGACTCTCTTTTGCTTATCTTTGGTTTGGGTTTCAGTGTGGGTAGAAGAGTATAGATTGGTGTAGTGGCTCCCTCAACTTCTTATCCTTTCTCTGGATCTAACCAACTGATATTTAATGGGGAATAAGCCTTAGATAAATAAGAGTGAGACACTGGTAGACTAATAGGAGCATTAGAATTAAAGGACTTTATAGTCTAGTTCATGATTTTACTCTTGCCTCTACCCGAGGTGGCTGTACCCTCCTTGGTGCTTCTTCCTTTGGGTTTGAGTCCCAAATAACTGGTCTATTTTCTCTAAGCTTGGTTGATATTTCTTTCTTAGGTACCATGTGCCTGCAAAACATCACACCGAATTTTAAATGGGTCAACAAAGATCAAGAAGAATAAAATGTAGGATACAAGTCGCCGTTTAGGATGGCAGACGACTGTGGAATACAACATGTCCACCGTTCGAGATGGAGGTACTTCATGTCAGGTTTTGTGTGAACTACGATTTATGACGATACCATTGTCCCAGATGGCGATCCGCTGTTTTAGACACCATTGTCTGCCGTTCAAAGGCATATTAAATTTTCACAAATTTTTGCACAACCTATCTCCAAAACTTAATTACGATGCAATTCAAACTAATTTAAACAAAGGTGATCCAAACTCAAGCAACCCATACCAATTTTTTTTTCACAATTTAGAATCCACAGCAATTAAATCCAACTCATACAATGTTATTCACCCTAAATTTCAAATTGTCTCAACTATCTGTTCTAATATTAATGAATCATTCCATGAATACTCTACCATTATGTTCGATTAAGGAAACATTCAATATGGGCTAGAGTAAACAAAAGAAGACCTCATTTTCTAAATCAAAACATACTTACAATCACGAAAGATTGCCAAAGCTAGGGTTATAATCTAACCTTGAATGTGTAAAGACACAAAATAGATGATGAAGATGATGGATGATTTCACCTCTTAGAGAGAAAGAAAAACTTGTGCGGGGTTGTAAGTGGAATGAGTGGGGGAAAGTGAAGGAATGAGGGCTTTTTCAAAAACTTTTGAAATGAAGGCTGCCACATGAAATAGCGCGACGCGACGGTGTAAGTGACCTCCATTCGAGATGGTGGTCTGTTGTCTTTACCTTCTTATCGCCGTATTTGATATAAGCTTTAAATCTCAAAATTTTTAATGACAAAAGTCACGATGGTCCGTTGTGTATCATGGCGGTACTGTCGTCTTTGGCAGTGTCTCTTCCTTTGTATTCCTCTTCTCCACACCTGCATACACAACACCCTTTATTAAAAAAATACAAAAATAAAACTTAGGTTGCCTCTCAAGAGGCACTTTAGTTAATATTATGGCACGACGTAGTCCACAATCCAACCTTACTTTCTATTCAAATACAACACTTCAATCTTCCGAGCAATGGTTTGCGAATCATATAATGCTTAAGCCTTTGACTATTCACCACAAATTTTGACCCATTAGTTCCTCCTAACTCTACTTCTCCACTAGAAAATACTTTTAAGACCTTGAAGGGGCTGGTCCATCTAGATTTTAACTTCCCCAGAAAGAGTCTCGGTCTTTTATTATAGAACAAATCTTCTCCTAATTGGAAATTCTATTTAAGGATCTTAGTGTTATTCCACCTTTTTATTCTCTCTTTGTAAATTGCAGAGCTTTCAAATGCTCTCAGCCAGAATTCTTCCATAACATTAAGGTATATCATCTTATTCTCGACCTCCACTTCCCAATTCATGTTTAGATTGCTCAATGTCCTATGGGCATAATGTTCTAATTTCATTGGTAGGTGGAAAACCTTACCGAGTATATTGGTATGGTGATATGCCAATTGGAGTCATGTACGAGGTCCGATACACCTAAAGGTCGTCATCCGATTTCCTTGACCAATTTCCTTGACTTTCATTTACCATCTTCTCTAAAATACTTTTCACTTCATGATTTGAATTTTCAACCTGCTCACTTGCGTGGGGATGGTATAGAGGTTCTACCTTATGCTTAACCTCGCATTTAGAAAGAAATCCCTCAAAGAGTCTATTGTAAAAGTGTGAAACACCATCACTAATAATAGCCCGGAGCGTCCTGAACCTTTAGAAAATAATTCTTTTCAATAAATGAGTCACTCGCTTAACCCCATTGTGGGGCAAGGAAACGGTCTCCACCCATTTGGACACATAATCAACTCCAATCAAGATGTACTTGTTTCCATATAAACTCATGAATTTTCCCATAAAATATATTCCCCATATGTCAAATAATTCGACCTCTAAGATAGGCTTCATGGGCATCTCGTGCCTTCGAGTTATACCAGCATGCATTTGAAACCTTTGGCACAACTTTACAAATTTCGCCATATATGATATAAGGATAATAAAATCCACTTTGAATTATTTTGTGTGTTGTCTGGGTTGCCCCATGATGTCCTCCAACCGGTGAAGCACGACATTATTCCAGAACCGGTCTAACCTTCGAATCTGGCACACCTTCTTATCATACTATCCGTACATGCCCTAAACAAGTATGGCTTATCCAAAAAGTACATTTAGCATCTCTCAAGAATTTATTCTTTCATTGTGAGTCAACCCCACATACAACTCCCCACACACTGCAAAGTTCACGAAGTCCACATACCACAACACTTCCTTATTAGCAAGAAACATTATTTTTTTTCTTTAAATGCTTCATTTATCTCACCTTCTTCAATACCATCCATAGAGGGCTATAACCTCAACAAATGATTGGCTATTTGATTCTCACAACCTTTTCTGTCTTTGACCACAAAATCAAATTCTTGGAGAAGAAGGATCCATCTAATCAAGCTTGGCTTTGCCTCCTTATTTTCCATCAAGTAGTGGATAGACGAATGATCCATGTGTATAATTTTAGTTCCTAGAAGATAGTCCCTATAATTTTGAAATCCAAACACGACGACTAAGAGCTCTTGTTCTGTTACCATGTAGTTATGTTGGGGATTCGTCATCCGTCTCACATAATAAACCATACATTTACTCAAAGGGGATGGACCAATCCGAAGCAACCATGATTGGCGTGGTAGTAAGCTTCTCTTTCAACAACTCAAAGGCTTTCACACATTTTTCATCAAATTCAAATTTTGCCTCTTTCTGAAGAAGCTTACACATCAGGAGTGATCTTGGAAAAATCCTTGATAAATAGATAGTAAAAACCTGCATGGCCAAGAAATCTTTTTACATCTTTCACCGTGGTAGGAGGTGAGAATTTAAAAATCACGTTAATTTTGGATCGATCCATTTGTGTACCCCTCTCTGAGATTTTGTGTCCGAGCATAATTCCTTATTTCATCATGGAATGGAATTTTCTCAATTTAAAACCAAGTTGTTCTCAACACACCATTGTAATGCGATACTAAGATTCTCCAAGCATTCCTCAAATGAGTCATCCATCATCGAAAAGTTATCCATGAAGAATTCGATGATTTCCTCCACCATGTCTTAGAAAATGGAGAGCATGCATTGTTTAAATGTGACAGAGGCATTGCACAACCTAAAGGGTATCCTCCTAAAAGCAAAGGTACCGTAAGAACAGGTGAAAGTGATCTTCTCTTGATCTTTCGAGGAAATAAT
>JBDJHY010378900.1:0-11350 GCA_039654485.1 Withania somnifera | reverse complement strand
GCAGGGAGGACTAGGAGACATATGTCCCTTGCCTTTCCTTACCACAGAGTGGCCAAAGACCTTGATGACCCATTTTAATTCATACGTGGCGAGTGTTGTGAGTTGCATTATTAGCTTGCCTTTGTCCATTCATTGAATTTATTTGATATCGTTTACCTATGTTGGCACTTATTATACAGACCCAAGGTTAGGAAGGGACATGCCATCTGCCTTGAGATGGATTGACTGGTATTGTGAGAGATTATACCTTGAATTTTTGTTTAGAGGCTTGGTCCTCTAGGGCACAGAACCTAAGTTCAATTTTGATTGAGATGAGATCCCCTGCACTCGAGTTTGAGGCATGGTCCTATGAGTCGTAGGGTTATGTATGATATTTGAGGTGCGAACCCAGATTGATATTAGTTGAGTTGTTTTCTTACACTTGTGTGTGAGACGCGTTCCTATAAGTCATAGAGGCCTGAATTTTCCCTTTTTGGTACTTGATAGTGCCTTAGTACCTTAAAATAAGTGTTCTGTTACATTCAAATGCTCCTGTACGCCTACTCTCCTATTTTTTTTGTGCCCACTAGTCATAAGGGGGAGTCATGGTAGGTTTTGGTTGAACTATTTGTACCTACCGGTGGTATGGGACGCCAGGTAGGTTTTGTTTGTCTTTTTTCCTATTCTTAACCAGTTACATTTATCTTTCATTTTAGGGTGTACAAGTACGATTGGTTGAGTGTTGGCTTACCTGGAGCCCAAGTACATTCACTTACTCGATCCTCAATATTTGGATTTTTATACATGCTCGTACTTGTCCACCATGCTCTAGACTGTCCTATCGAACCATGATTATGCCTTGATGATTGTTTAGAATGCTTTTTACCACTTTGTATTATCATTAGACTATTTTGGTTCCTCGTCTTATCTACTTATACATTATTTTTAGCCTAGTCTTCCTATGATGCCTACTAGGAACCTTATTTAGTACTCATTTTTGGCTTCTATACCTTTTTGTGGTGCAGATACAAGCAGGGCCTATTGGAGACATCCTGATCCTACGGGGTAGACGCAACAGTTTGCAGATATTATGGTTTGCTTTGCCGTCCAAGCTAATTGTGATTTTCTTTGATGATAGCCTGCTTTATTTTGTACCCAGCTGGACCGTTATATTTTGTACCCAGCTGGACCTGCTGTATGAGTACTTATATATATTTTCTTTTATACACTCAATATAGTAGCTCTATTTTCCATTGATAATAGGTTTTAGGGTATGGGTTGTATATGATTTTCTTCTACATTCGCCTTTACTTATATTTCTGCCTATGTTTATTATTGTTGGCTTGACTTGAGGTTCTATAGCTCATTGTATGTGGCTCTGGGATATAGTGTTAGGAATCTCCATGGGAGGGTTGTACATGCCATTATAACCCAAAATTTTTGGTCCTGACAACGTGGTATCAAAGCTTAGGTTCACCAGTCTCTCTCTAGCGTCGGAGACAGTACATAGTATATTCCTGTAGATTAGTGTGTAGACGTCCACATATGATCTTCAGGAGGGTACGAGGTGCAGTAGGAAACACTCACATCTTTTGAATCTTATCGTATGTCGATATTTGTACCATTTTTGAGATCTTACATGTGCTTCATTCTTTCGTAGATGGTCCTTACCAAAAGATCCTCCATTGATTGGGAACTTCCCCTAGCTAGTCAGGAAGGGCTACGGGAGGATGCTCTATAGTTCCATATTGCCCCAGTTATTTCACAACCGTAGAAACCTCCTCCACCACCGCCATAGCCAGTACAGCCACCACCTACCATATTTCGGGATCTATTGTGGTAGATGCTTCAGATGCTCGATAGCACCACGGTAGATAGGTCGCAGTTTTCTACCTAGGAGTGGTATAAGGTACACCAGCTCCCCTAGCTTTGACGGCTCCAGCACTGCCAACAGCAGTACCACCAGTTGCTCCCTTTTAGGTTGTTGCCCCTATTTCTACATCAACACTAGTTCTTTTGGTGTCCGTTTTTGAGGTGCGGAAGATGCTGGATCACTTTCTGTAGATCACACCCGCTAGACTCTAAAAAGCAAATAGGCATGATCCCTATGAGTTTATTACTGTCTATGACGAGCATCTGTGGAATTTAGAGCTTTGGGCTATACTTCACCTCCTACCTATTTGAGGGTGCTACCAGTTGATGGCGGCAGGTGTTTTAGGATCATAGATGGCTAGGGTCAGCTCCACCAACCTTGGGACATTTTAGAGAGGCATTTCTAGCTCAGTACGTGCCCTGGAGTGTCCATAAGGGAGTGTCCATGAGGAGTTGAGAGCGCATTTTGAGGGGTTGAAGTATGGTTCTATGATGGTTCCACAGTATGAGGCACGGTTCATTTATTTTTCTAGACATGACAGAGACTTGATATCTACCTAGGAGGAGCGAATTTGCTGATTTGATCATTGATTGAGGCCTAACATGTAGGGCCATGTTGAGTTACTTATGGTGCTCCAAAGGTCATTTCTAGATGTTTCTAACCATACCTATCGTATGGAGATTTTTATTCTCCAGGTCCAAGGGGGTAATTAGAAGAGTCAACTCAACCAGTGAGGGTTTTTATTATCCAGGATAGAGGGTCTTGATTTAGGTTGGTAGGGCTAGTCTAGCCGACAATATTAGGCCTCCCTTCAGGCATCTGGTAGTGGGTCAAGTAGTCACCCCTCTAGGGGAATGAGCTAAGGTTCACAAAGTCTGGCTAGGGATGAAGATAGTTGTTACGAGTGTGGAAAATGGGGGCCATATGCCAGAGACTGCCCCATGGACCCCAGAGATCATTTTTAGGGTGGTTACTTTGAGTGTGGGGAGAAGGGAAACTTTTCTAGGGATTTCCCTCATTGCAAGGCCACTTTTTTGCATTGACTCTATTTGATTTGGATTTTAATTTATCATATATATCTATATACTTTGCTTTTCCTTGGGTGTTGATAGTGAGCATTTGCATGTAACCTTGAGTGTATCTACCACGGTTGGCACAGACCTAGTGGTGGAACGGGTATATATGTTGTGTTTGGTGGCCATTCAGGGTCACAACACTGTGGTTGATTTTATTAAGCTTGATATGTTAATCTTTGATATGATTTTAGGCATGGATTGGTATTCCAACCACCATTCAATCTTTGATTTCTATGACAAGACAGTGACCTTGTCTGTTCTCAGTGTGCCCTTATTAATATGGTGCGGTCCTACTAGTTGTTCATCATTTTGGGTCATATCCTATTGTAGGTCTTGTAGACTTATTTCTCGTTGTTTCTATGCGTATTTTTCCCATGTTAGAGATATCAGTGTAGAGCCAACATCCCTCAACTATGTACTAATTTTAATTTAGTTTGTCGATGTCTTTCCTATCAATCTGCCTAGCCTCCCACCCACGCGTGATATATATTTTTCTATTGAGGTCTAGTCAGGCATAAGACAATTTCTATCTCTCTCTATTGTATTGCCCCAGCTGAGCTTTATAAGTTAAGTATTTAGTTGTAGGATTTAATTGACAGGGGTTTCATTTGTAGTGGTATATCATTGTGGGGTGCCTTGGTTCTATTTGTGAAGAAGAAGGATGGGTACTTGCAAATGTGTACCGATACAGGTAGCTAAATAGGGTGACTATTTAGAATAAGTATCCCTTGACTGTATATATGATTTTTTTATCAACTTCAGGTAGCCAAGGTGTTCTCTAAAATTGATACAAGGTTTGGCTATAATCAATTGAGGATTCGGGCCAAGGATGTCCATAAGATAACATTTTAGATGAGTTATGAGTATTATCAATTTTTTGTGATGTCTTTCGGGATGACTAATGCCCCTGCAGCCATCATGGACTTGATGAATCCAATATTCCGACCCTACATCGACTCATTCATGAATGTTTTCATCGATGACATATTGGTTTACTCGCGGAGTCGAGCTAAGCATGAGGAACACCTAAGAGTTATGTTGCTGACTTAAGGATTGAGCGACTCTACGCTATATTATTGAAGTGTGAGTTTTGGAGATATTCTTTCTCCTTTCTAGTCCACTTGGTGTCAGGTTCGGTGTTAGTATTGATCCAGCTACGGTTGCAGCAATTTGTGATTAGCTTCAACCTACTTCCATTACTGAGATTTGTAGCTTCCTAGGGTTGGGTGGGTATTATCATTCTTTTCTTAAGGGTTTCTCCTCTATTGCATCTGCCTTCACTAGACAGGAACAGAAGGATATGCCCTTCTAGTGGTCAGCTGAATATGTGTCTAGCTTTTTAAGGCTAAAGGAGTTCCTAACTACTGCCCCAGTTCTTGTAATACCAGTAGAGGTTCAGCCATTTATAGTTTATTGTGACACTTTGAGTGTCTGTCTATGTTGTTTTTTGATGCAACAGGGCCATGTTATAGCTAATGCATCAAGGTAGCTAAAAGATCACGAGCGAAACTACCCCACCCATGATTTGGAGTTAGTTGAGGTGGTTTTCACACTTAGAATCTAGAGGTAATACTTATATGGGGTCCACTGCAAGGTGTTCTCTGATCACTATTGCTTGCAATATATTTTGAGTCAGAAGGAGCTTAACTTGAGAGAACAGAGATGGGTTGAGCTCCTCGGGACTATGATTTGAGTATTCTCTACCATCCAAGAAAGGTTAACATGCTTGTTGATGCCTGAGCTGGAAGGTGGTGAATTTAGGTTGCCTAGCTACAGTTTCTATTTATGAGAGATAGCTGGCTCGAGACATCCAGTCCTTGGCCACCATGATGATTATATTAGATCCTTTGGTACCGAAGCAGATATTGCACATATTGAGTACAGACATCCCAATTTGATCAAATTCATTAATGCTAGTACGAGGACCCATGCGTAGTTCAACTATGAGATAGGATATTATCGGGTGATTTAAATTAAGCTACAGTAGAATCTGAAGATGTATTATGGTTTCATGGATACCTCGTTGTACCAAGGGTTTGTGATCTTATTCAGTCCTTATCATTTAGGGCTCATTATTCTATATACTCTATTCATTCGGGTATTGCGAGGATGTCCCACAATATAAGGTAGCATTACTGGTGGTGAGGAATGACGAGGTCTATTGTTTTTTTTTTCATGCCCCCGTGTTTGAATGTTCTAGCACCGTAAAACGGGTGGTGAGATGTAGAGGCTTCCTATCCTTGAGTGGAAATATGAGAGGATTATTATGGATTTTGTCACAGGCTTCCTTAGTACTTCCAGAGGGTTTGATTGTATTTGGGTCATCGTGGACTAATTGGCCAAGTTAGCTCATCTCCTGCCGACTTATTTGACCTGTAATGTAGAGAGATTGGCAGAGCTATATGTCCGTGAGATAGTTAAAGTTTTTGGTGTTTTATTATCCAACATATTTGATTGGAGTACACAACTTGCCTCACGGTTCTAGAGGTCGTCTTAGAGAGAAATTGGTAGAGAGGTTGAATTATGCACTGCGTTCCACCCACAAACATATGGGAAGTTCAAGAGGACCATCCAAATGCTTCAAGATTTGTTGCGAGTCTGTGTGTTTAACTTTGGGGGTAGTTTGGACAGGCACCTAGCCTTGGTAGAGTTTTCATATAACAATAGTTACCACTCAAGTATCTATGTGGCACCATTTGAGGCTCTATATGAAAGATAATGCAGATTACCCGATTGTCAGTTTAGTGGTCACGAGGGCCAACTATAGAGTTCTGATTGGCTACGTTAAAATTTAGACCGAGTCAGACTCATCTAGAATAGGCTGCAGGCAGTGTAGGGTTGGCAAAAGTCCTATACGGATTGTAAGCTTTCACCTCCTGAGTATGGTGTTGGTAACCGGGTTTTTCTTTAGGTCTCTCCCATGAAGAGCGTTACGAGTTTTGGCAGATGGATCAAGCTTAGACCTCGATTTAGTGGGCCTTATGGGATTTTACAAACGTTTGGGAGGGTAACTTATAGATTTTCCTTACCTCCAGAGTTAGTTTTAGTTCATCCAGTGTTTTACATCTTGATGCTCGATCATTATATGCCAAACCCATCTCATGTGTTTTACCTAGGGTTAGTGTATATTGACCGTAGTTTGTCTTATTTCAAGGATCTTGAGGCCATTATAGGCAGGGATGAGGCATCCCAGATCCTTAGATGTTCCATTAGTGAAAAATAGTCCTTTTTTGTGGTGGATGTTGTAATGACCTGTCTGGTCTTTTACTTGCCTTATTTATTTTCTAGTGTTTTGAGATTTTTTTAACTTCCCTATGTCATTTACGACTTGCTGGGACTTGTAATTCGCTACCCTAGTAGCTCATTTTGAAGTTTTAGTATTGAAATAGTGGAACTCGAGAGTGAAATTGTAGTTCATGTACGCAAAATCAAATTTTGATTTCTCCGTTAGCTCCAAAATGGCAACTTTGGTCTAGGTGGACCTTATGTTCGTGTCCCAAGGTTTCTTTTTTTTTTTTTTGTTTTGTGGAAATTAAGTGTAGCCAAAGCTCATTTTTTTAGCTTAGGTGGTCTTTTGGTGATCAAACTGTTGGATCAGAATTATGATGGTTCGATCAGCTCTGAAAAGGTGATATTGGGATAGTTAGATCATGGGTTCGCTTCCTGGGTGTTTGTACTCATTTTGAGCTGGTTTGTGAAAAGTTCCAAAATTGGCTCATTTTGATCATTTTGAGTTTGGGGTCCTTTTAACTTAAACGATCTTGGTTGGTCATTTCGTCAATTATGTTGAGTCTGTAGTGTGTTTTACACAAAAAAATGCACTATTTCTTTTCTAGAATTGGACTCAGGGTGCTCGTTTTAAGTCCCTCATAGAGTTTGACTTTTGTTGTATTTTGTTGTTGGTTGCAGGTTACCCCAGCGACTCTTGGGCCTCCCTAGTACCATCACCCTCCTCCAATGCTTTGCCCCTGTGAAAGGCACCCCAGTGAGCCTCATCCCACCCTAGCAACGTCACCCCAGCGAGCCCTGGCGGGGTCGCCCCAATGGACAAAATGGGTGCATCAGCGGTCATATGGATGATTTAAAGGGCTCATCCCCTTAATTTTAAACCTTTTCATTTCAGTTAGAACCCCCATAGCTGGACCTTGGGAGCTAGTTTTAAAGTGTTCTGAGCTGGGGAAAGTGGTGTGTAGGAGGTTGTGCTTCATGGAGTAAGTTTTTGATAGGTATTTCTCGTTCTTTTTGCTTTTTTTATCTGATGTAAAAAGTTTGATTTCTTTACTTTAAACCATGATATCTCCCTCATTCCTTTTACTTTTAAGCATAATTTTGGACAATGAGTTCCCCGAGATGAGGGTTTGATGCAGGTATATTTCTTTTATTTTTTCGAGTTATGGGGCCCTCGGGCCTCTTTTGGAGCCCTTTTTCCAAGCTGATCGCTTTTAATATTACGAGTCTTATTCTTAATGTTTTGGTATATGCATTTGTAGCATCAGCCCTGTGGTGCACATATTTCAAGGATCTACACTAGCGCCCAGGTAGGCTAGGCTTACTCTCCTTCTTAGACTAGGTTATTTGTACTATACTTGTTGTTACGGCTTACCGAGTGGGTTGGGTTTTTTAGGTTTGTTGTTATCCCTTTGCTACCTTATGGCTAATTTACCAATTGATCTAGAGCCTGTGTTGGGCCAGGGAGGATGAGGGGCCATGTGTCCTTGGGCTGGCCTTACCACGGGATGGCCAAGGACCTTGTTAATTGGTTTGAATTCCTACGTGACGAGTTTTGTGAGTTGTGTTCTATGCATGTGGCCTTTGGTCTATCTTAGACTTCGATTGATATTGTTTTCCTATATTAGAATTTATTATACAGACCCAGGGTTGGGCAGGGATATGTCATCTACCTTGGGGCGGACTGATTGTCATTGTGAGAGCACATACCTTAAATTTTTATTTAGAGGCACCATCCTCCGAGTCATAAACCCTGAGTTTGATTCTGATTGAGCTGAGATCCCCTGTACTCGATTGTGAGGCATGGTCCTCTGAGTCATTTGGTTAAGTATGATTATCCTTGATGTGGACCATGAGATTTATACTAATTGAGTTAATTTTGTACATTCGTGTGTGTGGCATGGTCCTCCAAGTCGTAGAGGAACGGGTTTTTCCCTGTTGGTACTTGATAGGGCCTTGGTACCTTGAGATACATGTTCTGTTACTTTCCAGTGCCCCTGTACACCTACTTTCCTATTGTTTGCTCCTACTGGGCTTATGGGGGGAGTCACGATCGGTTTTGGTTGAACTGTTTGTACTTACCGGTGGTATGAAAGGTAGGATTTTTGTGTTTATCTACTATACTTAACTAGCTGTATTTACCTTCCATTTTTTGTTTTGGGGTGTATTAGTACGGTTTGTGAAGTGCTAGCTTAGTTGGAGCCTAGGTATGTTCACTTACTTCAGTTTTGGGTTTTCAGATGTTGATACATGATCGTACTTGTCCACCATGCTCTTGTTTTTCATGTTGAACTTTTCTTATGCCTTGATTATAGTTTAACATACCGATTACCATTACTTTTCTGCACTACCTACTAGTTTTACCGCTTTATATTATCATTAGCCTATTTTACATCCTCACCTTATTTACTTGTACATTATTTTAGTCTGGTCAACCTAGGATTCCTATTGGGTACTTTGTTTGGTACTCATGCTGTGCTTCTATACCTTTTTCAAAAACACCAACAAGGGTCATCGAAGACGTCATGGTCTTGTAGGGTAGATGCAGTAGTTCATGGAGATTATGATAAGCGTTGCATCCGAGCTGATTGTGATATTCCTATGATGTCCTACTTTATTTTGTTCCCAGCAGGCCCTATGTAGTTTGTACTATTGTAGGAGTTGTTTGTATATATTTTTTTTGGATATTCTGTATAGTAGCTCTATTTTCCATTGATACTAGGCTTTGGCATATGGGTTTTTTATTATTTTCTTCTTCTTCTACCTGTACTTATATTTCTACATGTGTTTACTATTGTTGGCTTGACTTGAACGTTAGTAGCCCATTTTATGTGGCTATGGGTTATAGGGTTAGGCTTGGCTACGGGAGGGTTGAGACGCCATCATGACCCTAATTTTTGGGTTGAGAAAATTATGATGCCTCCGTTATTGGTTCAGGGTGTGTACTAGTGTAGTAGGGTAAACTTATTGTGAATGCTTTACATCAGTTGAAAGTTCATAACAGAAACTACACCACCCATGATTTGGAGTTGGTGGGGATAGTTTTCACGCACAAGATCTGAAAACATTACCTTTATGGAGTTCATTGTGATATTTTGACCAACAACCGCACCCTACAATATATATTAAGCTAGAGGCAACTTAATCTTAGACATAGGAGATGGGTTGGGCTTATGAAGGATTATGATATCAGAATTCTTTACCATATGGACAGGGCTAATGTGGTTGCAGACATCTTACGATTGAAGAAATATGGGATGTTTGGCTTCAATATTAGTTTCAGAGAGGCCATTAGCCTTTTACGTTATGTCTTTTGCTAACCTTTTCTTCAGATTGGACATTTCATATTCGAGCAGGGTCCCTGTACATGTTGAGACTAGACCTACTCTATTTCAGAGTTAAAAACTCTTAGGGGTTACTACATTAAGGTTTCCTTAGACTCTGATGGTGTATTGAGTATGGGAAGCTATATTTGTTTTCCCAAGGTTGATGTTTGATTCTAACTATTCTTCATGAGGCATATTGTATAAGGTGTTACATATGTTCGGTCATAGAAAAGATGTGCGAAGATTTCAGGACTTCTTTGTACTTCCAAGGGTAATGACTACATCTAGATCATTGTTGATCAACTGACCAAATTTGCCCACTTTTTATCGACGTCGTCATCTTGGGGTACCGAGAGACTTGTTTTCTTTATGTTAAAGAGATTATTCTCCCGCATAGGGTTACATTTTCCATTATTTCAGATAGAGGTACTCAGTTCACTTCTCAATTTCGGAGGAGTATACAGTGAGATATGGGTACAGAGGTGGATCTGAGTACTTATTTACACCATAGACAGATGGAAGATCTGAGGGGAACATTCAGGAACTTCAGGATATACTTAGGTCTGGTGTCTTTGAGTTCGGTGGTAGTAGGGAACAACAATTATCCTTAGTCGTTTTCTCATATAATAAAAGCTACCATTCCAGCATTAAAATGGCACCATTCGAGGATTTATTTGGTAGATATTGCATATCACCGATAGGTTGGTATAGTAATGTTGAGGTTTTTCCACAGACCTCAAATTCGATTCGAGATGCTACATATAGAGTTAAGGCTATTTAGGATAGATTAAGGACGACAAGGAGTAGATAGAAGAGTTATGCTTATCACAAACATTATCCTCTTTCATTTAGTTGTGGAGACATGATTTTTCTAAGGGTATCGACCAATGAGGGCATCATAAGGTTTGGTCGAAGGGGTGACCTTAGCCCCAGGTTCATTGGTCCATATGAGGTTACTGAGCGGATTGGTAATATTGCCTATAGATTGTCCTTACCTATAGAGTTAGGAATTGATCATCTAGTAGTTAACGACTCTATGCTCCATCATTTTATGCTAGATCACTCCCATGTACTTCATTCAGAGCCAGTTTAGTTGGATGTTGTTGACTAATACTGAGTAGCCTGAGGTTATTATTGACATATATGTAAGGCGGCTTAGGTCCAATGATATTCTAGTTTTGAGTGTTTGTTGGGCTCGATTATTATTTGAGGAGGCTAGCGGTTAAATCGAGAGAGATATAGGAGACAAGTACTATTTGATCTTAAAGTACTACCCTCTTTCTTATCTTTTATGGATGAAAGTTCCTTTAGTAGGGCATGTTTTAATGACCCTTAGTGTAATTTTTATACTTCTATGATTCTTCTGTGTTTTGAATTTTCTGGTAATTGACCCAAGTCATTAGTGACCTGATAGGATTAGTACATTGGTTCTCAAGTGGTTTTATAGTTTAAATTCCGTTAATTGTTTTTACTTCGGGAATTCCTTATATTAAACAACCTCGGATCATTTTTTTGTTGGTTCCATTGAGATGGAATATCATTTACATAATGATTTCATATATGGACTGTTGAAATCAACCTCGATTTTCATTCTGATCCTCAATTATTTAAATTGAGCTTGGCAACATATGGTAACATATCTCTATCTCTCTCTCTCTCTCTATATATATATATATATATATATATATATGGGTTTTCTTATTCATTTTGATGAATGTTTCTCCAATTTTCCTATTTTATCTCAAATACAAAGCTTTAGATAGGTTAATTAACAGGTCTTTTGGTGTTTTTAATTTGTGGTATCATATCTGGTGGTTTTGTGTTTATTTTTACTAGGAAATTCTTCAATTCTTCTTTATTTATAAACT
>JBDJHY010378580.1:0-13327 GCA_039654485.1 Withania somnifera | reverse complement strand
GCGATAAGAATGCATCCATACCAACTGGTGTTTTGAAAAGCTTTTTATTTTCCAATTGAGCTCTATCAGAATGCTATATTTGCCCTAAATATATTATGGAAGAGGATGTTGATCTAATACTTGATCAGCTAAATATACTTTATGAGTTCAAACTGAGGGTCTATTATAACTCAACTATATACAAGGGAAATATGAATTTATACCATGATAGGAAAATTTAGAAGAGATTTTTTTTAGTCTAGTTTAAAGGGTCTTGTTGTTTAATTTAAGACTTTGCTTATTTCTAGGTAAGCTAAAGTCTAGGTGGTATGTCCTTTTCAACATGGAACATGTGTTTCCTCATGGTGCGGTTAGACTCGATGAAAAGGAAGGACATCGTCTTAAGGTGAATGGACAACATTTAAAGTTGTATTTGGAGTTTTGCAAGAAGTTAAGGTTGTGGAGGAGCTCTCACTTGAGGAAGTTTGAGTACTCAAGTGATTTTCCTTGTGAATCGATGTCAAATCAGGCACTAGTTGGAAGGAAACCCATAATGTGATTTTTAATTTATAGGGTAATTTTTTACTAGTGTATGCAAGGGTATGGAGTTTTAAAGCAAAGGAAACTCTGGGAAACTTTATGATAAAATTAAAGATTTTAGGGCCGAACGACCTAAGGAATGAACTGTTCCAAATTGGGATGGACTATTCCATAGAGGGATGGATTGTCCCAATTTTCATGGCCCTATGTAAGTAACTTGATATTTGAAAATTTTTTCAAGTATAGTGGGAAGCTTAATCGAATGGACCGTCCCTAGAAGCAAGAATCGTCCCATTCACCATACTTAGAGGTCGATTGGAGTTGTTGAAAAAAAATTTGAAGTGTTGATGGACGCCTTTTGGAGCAGATCATTCCATAACAGGACATCCTGTATTGAGGACTGTCCTGACTGAGGTAGTTAAAACCATGAGTCAATCCTCTTCTTTTTAAGCTAATCAGCACAACCTGTTTTAACCGATTTTCCTCATTCAAACTAAATGTAACCTCCCTTATAAAGAATTATACACTCACTTAACTCTCATAACTTTTAAAACTCTTCAAATAATGTCAATTCTATGAAAAAAAATCATCCCACTACCCTCACAAGTCATAGGTGCACATACCCACATTGGTGTTTTTTTGTTTTAGATAAAAACATTGCGCCACGTACACTAGTTATGAAGCACCCCAAGAATTACTCAGTCGGATACTTCACTAATTGATTATAGTAAGTGTATTTATGTACATACAACTGATTTAACATGATTTTTCTTGGGATTTGGGTGTATTAGAAGGGTTATCTTTGGTTTGATTATGTTAATGTCGATTTGTTGCGTGATATTATATGTCGTTGTATGGCTATGTAGGGGGTGATTGAGTTTGATTTACATTGCATGGGAGTAACTGAGAGTTCCTTAACTAGTTTTGAATAAGATTTTCTTATTGTTGTCTTCATTATTTGACGAAATAGTTTTTTTGAGTGCTAGAATGCCAACATTGTACTTCATTTCACGTTGGAAATGACACTGTTGTTGTTTTTTCCACTAGAAAAAACAAATGAAATTAGTCCAATTTGGATCCTTGGTGAAGTCTGAATAGCCTTGTGATGTCTTATATGTGAGCGTGACGGCCGTGCATCATATTTCAAACCCTATTACCACATGTGCTTATATTATGGTACTAGGGGTTGTAAATCAACAAATCCATTGCATATTGAGATGTACGAAGTAGAACTTCATCCAAAAATGAGTAAAATCAATACTATATGGATTCGATGAATTACAACTCACACTTGTTGAGTAAAATAGTAAGAAATCTCCCAAGTATGGGGGGATGGACCGTACCACTACTGGATGGCCTGTACCTTGATCCGTGTTGCAGTACTTGAAAATATTTTGAACCCCCAGATGGTACAAGTTTTTAGATGACCTATCCCACTCCAGGACATACCATCCTGTGGTCCGTATCTCAATGCTTGAATTTTATAAAACAAAATTGAACAAAAGGGGTAACGATACTTGGGATGGTCCCTATCATGGCAGGATAGACCCTACTATGCCCCATTCTGAGCTATTGTAGTTGTAAAAAAAAGTTTTAAATTTTTCTTTTGATTTAATTATTATTTTTAGTGCTAACCTCTTGTACTGTTGGGATGTCTTCGCGGATATAATGGCCAAAAAACAAAAAATAGATCTATAGAGAGGACCATAATGACAACATCAAAGTTGAATTATGATGGAGATATCCCGTAGTCAAATGCGAATGCTTATGTATACCGGGTGAGACCTTCTCCACATCGAGTTCTACAAATGAGGTCTATAAAGCTTGTTGCAGAGGGGTCCAAATAGGGCCTACATGATGAGTATGACTCTCTAGTTCAGCCGGAGCAGGCTAGAGGTAATGATATTATAGAGATTTTGTCCTAGTTTGAGGAGACTGAACGATATGATACTATTAAAGATATGGCCCAGTATAAGGAGGTTGGATCATGGATCAAAGGTAGGTTTTGTCGGTGGCTCAGAATAGGAGGCTGATGATGAGATCGTGGTTGACACCATAGTTGCAGAGGATCTCGAGGACCCAGGTTTATCAAACCTAGCTAAAGGAAATGTTGGGCTCGAACAATTGAATCTAGATAGGGATATAACTTTAGTCTAGAGATTTTTAAAAGAGTATACGACTAGCTGGAAAAAAATCTAAGAAAGTCAATCAGCGACGAGGCACAGGTTCACATAGATAATTTTTACTGTATACCTACTTTGTTGAGGAGATTTTAGTAGGTAGCCTAGCAGTATGTCTAATTTGATAGACTATTATACTAGCCTATGATTCGTGAGTTCTACATGAATTATATGGTGTACATATATGATGCAGTTGGGAAAAAGTCACTCAAGAAAGGTAAAAAATATTGTAAATAATACTAGAACAAATTACAAAGTTTGTATGTAGGGGGTATATGGTAAACATTAGAGATGAGATGATTAATCGGTTCGTATTTGGCCAAGGCTTGGTACCCCCAGGTCTCTCTTTTTAGTTTTACCACTAATGGATCATATTAGAGCTAAGAAAAAGGATAAATGATCTAGCATATCGGGATAACATATTAACTAAGATGTCTTGGGTTCGATTGGATGCACCGTGGGCTCATGGTCATTATAAGATTAACAAGGGTTCACTCAGTTCCTTAGCTAAATGTTAGTGTCTCATCATGTTCTCTTGGCTGATGAAGATAGTTAATGATAATACATTGATTGGAAATTATTGAGGGATAAAATATTCCTATGGAATAATTCATTACACAAGAGTTCTAGGAGAGAGAGAGATAGATGACATAGTATCCTATGCTTACCCTGCCCTGGTTCAGAGGCTTATGAAAGAGAAGGACATATCGATGGGTAAAGACTTGGATAGAAAGAGGTTGTTGTGGCATACTTTGGACATTGCATTGATTTAGGATCCACTTAATCCTATTTGATGTAGTCTAAAAGTACATGGAATACAACCACCACCACCAGCAACACATCTAGTACAACCTTAGTCCCTACTTATGATTCCGGGGATACGACAATGCACCTGGAGTTCATATTTCTAAGCCTACACCTCCAGTGTCAGCTCCATGACCTACTTCTACTAAGAAAGTTTCTTCCCTATGTCCATCACCACTTCAAGCATTGTGTTTGGACAATCGGAGTTTATGCCACCCAGTTATGATTTACTAGAATATTTGGCGATGCCCGAGTATAAAACACCTGAGACAGAGGTGCCTAAAGATGATACTGAGGATTATGATGTCATAATTCCATATTCTTTTCTACTTGAGCTAGTGAATAGGCTCCATGCTACTGAGTAACTAACGAGTCCAAATGGACTATACCACAATAATTATAACACGAGCCCACTGGCCTGACCTGATGAGAGGAACCTAAAGAACCAGAATGGCCGCTATAGCCTGATGAACCTATGTTAACACCCCTTCTCTACTGTCTAGAAGATTGGCCATCAAAACCACAGGATCCACTATAAGAAATTTGTAGTAAGGCCTGAATCAGATCACTAGACTACCCCTACTGATGATGCCGAGGTAGGGTCCTACCCTATAAACTAGATCCTTGACCACTAAAGTGACCCTGACGATCAGTCCATGTGTCTTCTCTAACTCTTCCACTATGATTAAGACTCTCCATAGTACGTGAAAGCTAAAAAATAGTCTAAAATGATGATTTATAAAAACTATTACCTCGGCAAACTGATGAATATCCATATCCAACCCATGTACAAAAAGCTGGACCCTCTCTACCTCTACAGAGATATAGGTAGCACCATAGGTAGAAAACCTGTAAAACTGTGCCTCATACTTGAAAATCAACATAGAACCCTGCTCAAGTCTCATGAACCCCTCCCTCTATTGGTTCTACTCACTATAAAGAATGTACCTATATGGTTATGGAGTCAACGGACTTATTAGAATAGGAGTGGAGTCGACTGGCCTATTAGAACAATAAGATCTCTACCAATCATTGGTGACACTACCAATCTAATAAAATCCAAATTCCACACTGTGGTAATCAATCAAGCTAAGGTTATGTAACACCTCCTATCATATATCAATGAACTCTCTTGGGTCCTCACTTAGTAAAAAACCTCACGGGACTCAACCTCAAGAACCGACCCAATGTGTTTTGATATGAGTCATACATAGGTGGGTGTGTAGGAATAGGTGTAGTCCTGGGTGAAGCGGTGCTGGTGGTACTGAATTAAGTATAAACTGATGCTAGAGGCACCTATACCAAATAATTTGGTGGTGTACCCTTACTGGTGTAAAATAGGTTTGAATTCTACACCCAAACTATTCTATGACCTAAAATACCCAACAACTTAAAGAAGAAACTCTCATCTTCTGGGTCAAATCTGGAACCAATGTAGACATAGGAGAGAATCGAACAGATCCATGTACCTCATGTGGCTACTAAAATTGTATAGCATAAGTCTTAATATATGTAGCTCTTGATGGAAAATCAACATTGGCAGGCACTCGACCTCGGCTCTTACTGGATCAACTCTTAACTAGCGCTTTCACTAGTGTTGTAATAGGTGTGTCATCTCCTTCTACAGCCGAAGATCGTTTATGTTCCATCTTTGATAGAGTTATTAAGAACAAATAAGATTTCAAAAGACCAACTATGATAAACATTTTATATAGAAGTGAAAAGAGAATGAATTCCTAAAGATGTCCCTATAGCCCCTCAAAGATAAGATACGTACATCTCCGCACCCGATCCGTAAGACTCTACTATACACTAACTTATATACTGAGGATATCAATGGACCTAGAGCTCTAATAGAAACATTTCAGGACCCGATTCGTCAGCACCTGAGGGTCCCTACATCAAATCGTAAGAGAACCACCTACAAAGTATAAAACGCATGAATAATAATGTAAAAGAGGAAGAAATACATAATATAAAGGGGAAGGGATAAGAGAAACTCTAAGTCAATCAAATAACAAAACCCAAAATTGATATCTAGTATAAGAGACATTAAATGGTCTAAAGGAACATACAATATCTATCTCAACAACAGAAAAGGACATCATAAGAGGTAAATAAAGGAAAAAGATTAGTTACGGATGCCAAAAGTGACCATCTACCTCAGAAATGGAATCAGGGTCAAATCAAAGGCTCAACAAGGACCACTCATACCTGGGTATGCATGAAAGATGCACATAGTATTAGTACTAAAATAATATGAACCCAGTAGGCATCACAGGCCAACCTAGGATATATAAGAAATAAATCCATTAAATAAATAGATAAAGAATAGAAGTCATAGAAAGTAATGAATAGAATAGATAAAGAAGCTAGGTAACAGGATACGACAGACAAACGTCAAAGTAATTATCCATCATTAAGGAAGGTCAAAGTAATATAAAGAAAAGAACATACATGAATCCATGCTGGACAATAAAAATTACAAATAAATAAAAAAAATGGTGATATACTATAACCCCATACAATGGGAAATGAAGGAACGACTGACGATAACAAATTCATCAATACTAGAGGCATGATAGCAAATCCGACAAGTTAACTCTATCCCATAACTATAAATCAAAATAGAAATTAGTAAGAGAGAATCTCTAAAGAAACTAAATACCAAGAGCAACAAAAAAGTAAATCTCACCTACTTTCCTCCATACAACTAGAAGGTACATAAAAGAAAAAGTGCGGAAAGTAACAAAAACATGAAAGAAGATACTACTACATGCAAGATATAACTGTGTATGCTCCCCTATGGTACACATAGTTCTATCTGGTTTAATACCCATGTAAGGACTTTATCAAATACTGAAAAATCATATCGTATACCCCTTTGTTGGCCATGCTCAAGAAATCACAGTGACGGTACAGTTGATGGAGGGCCTCCATGTATAATATCTCAATAATCATCTGGATATAAGCTGCAATATTATAATATTAGTGCATGAGTAAGTTCCCAAGGTTCACCAAGTCTACATCAGTGTGATATCAAAATAATTTCTCTGGCTTCCAAGATTCTAAAATTGATTTAAATTATCAATATAGGTCACTCGGGCTTCACAGAGAAAAAATTAGTATCCATCATCAATATCTAGCGCTAGGCTTCACAAAATCTAATAATGTCTCAAAATAATGGTTATGTAATAATTATCTCATGTATCTTCAAAAACTATTAAAACATCATGAAAATGCCCATTTTAATCTCATAATATAGAAACCAGGTTTATAAGTTTATACAAGGTTTTAAAATCAGTGACAATAGTAGAAACCAATTAATAGAAATAAGTTTTCATGATGATATGCTCAAATACAATCAATATCTCAGGCAAGCCCTACGACCTTGTACAAGCTCAATATCCATAGCAAGCATAACAATCCAAGTCGATGTCTTAAGACTCACAGAGATTCCCAATATCCCATCATCTATGTTCCATAGTCAACCAATACAACTCAGATTCATAGGGTAACTATCATCATGAATGCAACAATAATACATAATCAAGAAACGTACTAGAAATAGTGGATAGGGGTAACGGGTGCCAACCTAGAAATCCAAACCCAAAGATGTCTAATTAAAATAATTATTCCCCATATACGCCCATTCTAAGATCGTACGACATAGCCTACCTATCCTCCAAAATAAGTTTCCAAATATCGCATGACAAATACTTCGACTGCTCTAAAAATGTCTAAATGATCCAACGAACACAAAACTAACAGAAAAATAATCTATTTGTTATTACTAGTCAAATGATACCCATAAATCTATGAAAATAACAAAGATCAAAATATGGTTCAAAACATATCTACAAGCTGGCGAATGAGAAACTCCAAAAAAAAGGAATAAAAATGTTCCCCACATCATAGGAAACTCATACCAATAGTTTGGATGCAAGAAAAGTATAAAAAAAGCATGTAATAATGAAATAAAGTGAAGTACAAACTTTGAGAAATATGGAGAATTTTTGGGTAAAATTTGAAGGAATTTAAATGGAAACTTCCAATAATTGAAGAATACACGAAGAAATCAAGTTTCCAACATTACCCAATAGCTCATGAAATGACCCAAGGATTTTATGGAGGTTTTAGAGTGTTGTGTAAGTTGAAAGAAGATGAAATTCGGGTTTTAAAGTTTAAATAGTATTAAGAAAAGTCATTAAGCGAATGCAGTCAGCCCACCGCGAGCACACAGAGCCACTAAGCTAATGCACCGAGAATGTGGTGGCTGGACTACAAACTCAAAAACTAAAAAGAGGGAGACCGGTCTAGGGTCCTTCACTGCAAATACAATGGATCGTCCATGAACGCAAAAGACACCAAGCCCCATTCACCTCTGATATGATATCGGTTAGCACTAATTGTACTAGATCTATACTTCAAGGTCTAGTCAAGAGGACCAAAGATGAAGAGTATAGATGCATTGAATGGAGTTTTAAAGCACACAATAGAGGGAAAAAGTAAGCAAACACGTTTTTGGAGAATATCTTGGAATACGGTTGGAAGATATTCGCAGAATTTGGGGACCTAATGTGAAGTAGCCCAAAGTTAGAGGAACTATTTGTCATATTAGGTCAACTTTTAGCCTAATTGTAATAATTACAAACTAGAATAATTTAGATGGTTCTTATTTCAAATTCCTTATTAGGTTTTAATGATTTGAGAGATTACTCTTTCCAATGTAGCTTTTTAGCATAGCTTGAGTAATGGGTAAATTCCCAACCTTAGGTTAGTTTGTAGCATGGTGACTATCTTGTAAACATTTCTAGGTGTATCCTTCATTTATTGAGCACTTATTGAAGGGAAGTGGGTCTATCTCTTAGTTGACAAATGAATATCCATTTTAATCAGTCATCAAGTTATGCAATCTTAGATTTACATTAGAGTTTATAGTTTAATTTATTTCAAATTCTTTATTTGTTATTTGATTCTACTCGGGATTTGTGTTGATTCCTTCAATTCGTCATAGATAGGTTGATTGGCTTCACATTACCATATCTTTCCATTCTTCATCTCATTTTACTAGATGAATTGAGATCTCTCATATCTCGGGTTGTATCAACCTCAAACACGGTCCACCTACATGAATGCGAAGGACAACTGAGATGTGCAATAAAACTAGCTGCAATATTTGAATACCAAACAATAAAAAAAACTTTTAAAAGGTACTCAAAGTGCATACAAAACCCAATGAATGAAAACCAAATATGTTACCTACATAGAAACGACACTTCATACTCAATGGTGTAGACAAAATTCTAATCTGAAGTTGTTTTTAAAAATTATTAATCAAAGTCAACTCTATGCCAAAATAACCAACTTTTCATCCGAGTACAAAATAATCTCCATTGCCCAAAGTTTAAACAAATAACTCACCTAACACAAACATGACATTTGGAAGTTGGTGGCGCACTCAGATTTTTAATATAAGGTCCAGTCACAAAATGAACACCCTAGTTACATCTATGAACTAGAAAATACATAAAAATTCACAAACTTAAAATTAAAGCACCCAAACTCGGGAAAATAGTCCATCTAAACTAAAATCTACATTCTAGAGATAACAAAACAATCAGAATTTGATTTCGAGTTCATTTTCACAAAATATTGACTATAGTCAATGATTTCTATGTAAAAGGATCTAAAATAGGGAAACGAACATAACAATCAAATGACTAGGGAACCAAGCCACCAGTTCTGATAAGTTCTAAATTACTTAGGGCTACTACAGAAAAGCTCTAAGTTGTAATCAAATGCAAATCACAAGAATATTTGGAAGGTTCATTACATTGAGATTTACCTCCGTTAGATTGTTTATTTTTATGGTGTCCATGTTTCTATTATTTTAGGTCGAGGGTTCAGGTTTAATTTTCACTTTTGGAGGCAATTACAACATATTTTAGGCACTTATTTATATATGAGTATAGTCTTTCATCCTCAGACCGATGGCCAGTTTGAGCTGATGATTTAGGTGTTGAGGATATGATATGAGCATGTGTTAATAATTTTTGAGATCATTAGATAAGTATTCATGTAATGTCCCTTCTAGAAATATTCTCGGTTTCACATTTTATCGCATTCTAGAGATTTTTTGTAATATCTCTAAGTCATTTTTCACTTATTAGAACCGGTGATTTGGTTCCTAGGTCAATCTTCTGATCAATATGTTTGTTTTCCTATTTCAGAGCCCTTAGTATTGACTTCATTGACTTTTGTGAACATCTTTGAAGAAAAACTCAAAATTTAATTTTAAGAGTTAAATTAGCTCTGAAATATGGATTTTGATCTAACTAGACTCTTAGATCGAGTCTGGGAGCTTTGGTTTTGAGTTTGTCCAATGTTGTGGGTTTTATGTGCTTTATATTGCCTAAGCAGAACTTAGGTGGTCATTTTGTGATCAAAGCCTTGGATTGAAAATATAAATACATTATTAGCTCCGGAAGATCAAGTTCGGGTTGCATGATTTTTTTGTTTGGGTTTTGGACCAATAGATCTCATTTCGACTACTTGGTTTGAAAGTTAGTTATTTTGGCATTGAGTAGGCTTTAGTCAACATTTTGTTGAAAAAACTTGGGATGGGAATTTTGTTTGCTCCGTTTAGTCAGTAATTTCATTTCCATATAGGTAGTATATTTTGTTTGTATTCATCTGACTCCAAATGCATCATGAGCCTTGTTTCAAAGTTATTATTATTTGATTCTAATGCGTTTAAGTTTTTATCTACTGCTGATTCACCTTTTTTCTCCATCCAATAACTCTCTCACGAGATCGCATGAGTCTCTTTAGTTCTTTTTCATGATCGCGATGCTTATGGATCGCAACCTCTATGAGTCATGCCCCAACCTCTTCCTCTTTTTTATTGTGACCAACATTTCTGTGATCACATAGTGTAACTTTTCCTCATTCTTGCGATGACAATCTAGACCTACACAACCCCATAGAGTTGTGTCAATGACTATAAATAGTTGGAAACTCAAATTTCTTTCAAACATTCAAAAACCTCCATTAATTTACTTGGGTCTTTGTGTAAGCTTATGGGTGACATTGGAAACTTGATTTCTTCAAGTCTTCTTTAATCATTGATAAGTTTCCACTTTTATTTCTCCAAATTTTACCCAAAATTCCTATGTGTGTTTGTCCCTTTTTCACTTGTTTAATCATATTTCTTGCTCTTATTAGCTCAATATTTTATCTATGAGTTCCCTATGATATGGGAAACAATGGAGACCCTTTGTTCGAGCTTTCGGGTTCGTAGGCCCATAGGCCCATTTTGACCCTTACTATTTTTGTAGCTTTCTGGGTATCATTTAACTCATATTAACATATAGATTATTATTTTTCCAGTTGAGTGATTGTTGGATTTTTTTAGATATTTTTGGAGGTTTGGAGTAGTTTGTGCATCTTTTATGTTATATTTATAAGCTGGTCTTCGAAAGAAAGGTTGGATACGGCTTACAAACTTAGAATATACAAATATGGGTAGTAATTATGGTATTAAGACATCCTTGGGTTGGGATTTTTAGGTTTGCAATCATGACCCTGTCTGCTTCGTAACTTCATATTGGTTTTTGATTCGCAATTATAGTTGTCTATGACCCTAAGTGATCTTTCCATGACTTTGGAATAAAGATAGTAGGTTTTATGGGAAATATATGTTAGGCCCAAATATTTGACTTTTTTGTTATGCTTTCTATAGAATTCGTGCCTTAGTAGGGCCCGACGAGATTTGTTGAGATATCATTGTGTTTTAGCATATCATTATCATGAAATTGGTTTTGATGCACTGGTTTTCATTTTTTTGGCCAAGAGACATCACTGATATTTGAAACCTTTCATGTCCTTACCCATTTTCAATATTATAATCCTAAAATGAGTACTTTTGAAGTGTTTAACTAGTTTTGGGGATCAATACGGTAATTTTATGTTATTCACTATGTTGAGTTATTATTAGCCTTGATTGAGGTCATGATCTAGATGTTTTAATTATTTATAATTTATACCCAATTGCATATGGTCACGATCATTGACACTTATTCTTGTATTGACCCAACAGAGGTTCGAATACGACTTATATTACTTGTGCATCACTTATATCACCTGAGTTTGATTTATGTTAATATATGTTCCGGTTACCATTTGTGGTTATTATACGCGGGTTGCAGCCTTCCATGGACCCTATTAGTCTAGGATTATAGGTATTTAGGGGAATAGAGTTATACCAGTTTCCACCTTCATATGGCCCTACCTGATTGACTTGCGGTCGGGTTAGGAGTGTACGAAATTTACTTTTCCTTCATTGCATCAAATTATCTAACATATCTTATTTGTGATTGTTTTTTGTTATTTGTACTCTCCTGTAGGATAGGGTATTAGACGGTTTGCATTCATCTTTGTATGTTTATTAATTTAGATACGTATTCTATTGATATTCACTATTGTTGGTTGGTTTGATCTTGTTGGATCCCTCTTATGTTTATCTGCTAGATCTTGAGGGATCCTTTTACTGTTATATGATAGATTTTGTGGGATCCCATTACTTGTTCATTTGATATAACTTGTGGAATTACTTTTATGTTTCGATTATATATATTGTAGTTAGATCATCTTCATATTCCCATTATTTGAGTTTATCAGTAATATTGCCACATCTGCTACTTACTTATACATCTTATTATTTTCCTAAATATTCTTTACCATGGCTAGTTTCTAGGATATTTTTACCTATCTTTATCCTGTTAGTTAGCTTTCAATGTCTTTGATCCTTCTTTTACTCTTGTTAATCATTTACCTTATTGCTATTATTACTTATTTATTCTCTATCGGCCTATTATGTCTACTGGGTACTAATTTATTTTGGCACACATACTACACTCTACATCTTATATTTCATAACTGGGTGGGTACAAATAATCCACACTAATTGAGTTTCATGCTGAGATCTAATTTCTAAGCAGATGATGGCTTCACTCATTTGAAGCATGCCTTTTACCTTTCTTATTACCTACTTTTGTTATTGTTCCAAGAAAGTGTTGCATTTCAATTTTAGAGATTGTACTCCAGTATTAGTGGATCGTGGTATTTGGATATCACGTTTTGGGGTTTTTTTGACTTATCATAGAATATTGTTTATCCTTGTCCCTTGTTTATGTCTTATCTTCCTCACTTAGTTAATTATTTTTCTTTGCATTTTTGTTTGGTGGTTCTCTTATCGTGGGAACTAGGTGACCTCATGACCTAAAAAATCCTATCATGAAATATTTGTATCGAAGCGATTGGTTCCTGAATATCCTTAATAAATGAGATAGTGTGTAATGATCCTTAAGGTCATTTATGATAAATATGTAGTGTCTTGCCTCCTAGAGCAATTTGGTAGCTGCCCCAAGTCATTTATGACTTGTTGGGACTGATAGTTTGGATCCCTGGTAACTCAGTCGAGAATTGTCTCTAATTCCTTGTTTTAGAACCTTAAATTTAGTACTTGTTGAATCAAGTCAACTTTCCTACAAAAACGAGCTCGAAATTAAATTCTGACAGTTTGTTAGCTCCGGAAGGCCAAACAAAGTCAAGTTCGACTGTGAGTTTGTGACTTTTGGACTTCAGTTGCTAATGATATGAGTTTGTGGAAATTTGTTAAGCTTAAGCCTAACCGAGGAGTTTGGTGATATGTTGATGTTTGGAGTGTCGAAATGGAATTCTGACGCTTCCAACAGCTCCGGAATGATGGAATTAGGCTAGGTGAGGTGTTGTTGGAATTTTCGGACTTGTCGTTGTGATTT